>JAJHSJ010000008.1:33817686-33917686 GCA_021015155.1 Magnolia officinalis
ATGAGCATCCCCAGTTAATGTGCACTCATACATCCATGCATTAATTCAGACTGCATTTTTGTATTGTTTTGTACGCCTTGTTATGTTTTTAAACTATACTTGTCTAAGGCGGTGATGTGTAATCTTGAGGAGAATTCGCACTGAGTTGGTCACTCATCATGAATATTCAACCGTACAGAGAATGCAAGTTTAGACGAGGACGACTACGGTGCAGATCCCGATGTCGTAGCAGTATGATTGGAGGAGGGATACTATGAGGTAGAGTCGCATCAGGAGGCAACAGAATACTATGGACTCAATCAGTAGTTGTAGTATTTATTTTCTAGTTTGTATTGATACATTTGAAACTTATGAATTTTGCACTTAAGGTCCCCAGCTGAGTGGACCATAATTTTGATATCTTGGTTATGTGATCATTCGCTACACTTGGTTTTACCTTATTGCACTCTGATTATGTTAAGTTGTTTAGCTCACAGATGATTTTTTGGAAAGCGAGTCATATACTCAGGTTTTGAAAATCGGGGCATGACAAGTCGGTATCGAAGAGGAGTTTGAGATAGCCAGGTTGTTGGATCAATATCTATTACAAAACTCACAAGGAATCAACATGTTAAGACTCAAATAGAACAGAAACTTAGAGGCACAGAACTCAAGTTTAACACGGCCTTTCATCCCCAAACAGACGAACAGACAAAAAGGGTGAATTAGATTCTGGAAGACATGTTGAGAGCATGCGTTCTGGACCTCAAGGGGAACTGGGATGACTACTTGGCTCCAGAGTTTGCATACAATAACAGCTTTCAGTCCAGCATAGGCATAACACCTTATAAAGCTCTGTATGGTCGCCCCTGTCGAGCTCCTCAGTGCTGGGCAGAAGTAGGAGAAAGAAGCTTGCTAGGGTCCGAACTCGTCCAAGTTAGCACTCAAGTGATCGATGTTATTCACAAACGACTGCACGCTGCCCAGAGTAGACAAAAGAGCTATGCAAATAATCGTCGTCGCGACTTGGAGTTTACAACAAGCGATCATGTGTTCCTGAACGTTTCTCCTATGAAGGGCTTGATGAGATTTGGGCAGAAAGGAAATCTAACACCTCATTTTATCGAACCTTTTAAGATCTTGGATCGTGTGAGAGTCGTAGCATACCGCCTAACACTGCCTACTGCGCTGGCTAACATCCACAATGTCTTCCACATATCCATGTTGAAGAAGTACATGCCAAACGAGTCTCATACCATTAGTTGGAAGTAGGTCGAATTGACAGATGACGCTTCCTACACCGAGGTACCTATCTGCATCCTAGACCACAAAAAGCAAGTCCTATGAACAAAGACGATACCGCTGGTTAAGGTCCTTTGGTCGCATCACGGAGAAGAAGCACTATGCCAAAACAATGAAAAAAGGAAAGCTGAAAACTGTCTCAAATCTTAATATATGACGGTTTTGAACCGTAACATGGGCCGTCCTATTTACTACGTCGTATTAGTTAAAGGACGGTCATGGACCGTCATTAAAGATTGATGTTAAAAGGACGTTCATGGACCGTCATTAAAGATGGACAATAAAAGGACTGTTATGGACCGTCTCTAATGTTAGACGGTTACAAACCGTCTAAAACACTGACAGTCTGTGGCCGTCGTTAGTGTGCATTTAACGTCTTTAAAAAAGGACGGTTATGGACCGTCTCAGATTTCAATATTTTAGAAAAATATGAACGACCTAAAGCCGTCAGAAAATTTCTTGCATTAAAAGAAGAAAAATCACCAGCATTTTTCTTTTTGTGTTTCTTTCATCTAATAAAAAAAATATTCAACCAACAAAACATGGTTATAATTCAGAATTAAGAAGAATTATTAAGCTTAAATAGAATCTTCATTTAAGTAGAAAGGAAATAATAAAGAAAAGTATTCCAATTCAAGTTACTAGAAACAACAACAAAAATTAAAGCTTTGTAAAAAGAGGCATGTGCTAAAGGGATACCTCATTGATTCTCATGCATAAGAGTCCAATGATGATGAGAACAAGAATTGCAGCGCAAGGGTCCATAAATACGACAATGTGATCATGCAAAGAAATAGGATAATATTATATGTTAATGCACTTGATCAAATTGAACCATTAATGTACTTGATCAGATTGCACACAAAGTTTGGATTAGAGCTACAGTTTAGCAAAGGTTTGCACTGCTAGACATGAATGATAAGGAAGCTTAGAAGAACTCCAAAACTAATCAAGCCCTTTTCTTTTCCTTTGCAACAGAATATATACAATCTTATGAAAACTAATCAATGAAATAAAAGAGGGTTTGAAAAAAAAAAAATAGAAACAACAGTATTTATTTAATGAGATGTCCTTCATGGTCTACAAACTTCTAATATAATGGCATTATAAAATATAGTAACATAAAACAAAAGGCTATTAAATTCATGGGTTCTATGGTCCACGTGAATTTGCAACCATGAAACATTTCTGAAGTTTTGGAAATTTATTTTCATGATATTGACAAGCTATTTTTACTGGCAAGTGTTTAGCCAAATCAACTTTTAGCATTTCCATAGCCAAAAGTCAAACCCATAGCAGCTTCCATAACCCATTATAGACCTCTAAATCACTAGCCACATCTGTCTTACTCCCAACACAACAAGCTAAAAAGGTTAAAAACTAAGGCTAAAGCCTTTAGCCTCAGTTTTGCCACCGAGGTTGGAACTCCCATGGTTAAAGGCTTTATCCTCAGTTTTAGAAACCGAGTCTAAAATGACTTTTATATCCTTAGTTCTTCAAGTGAAGCTAAAAGAACCTTTTTATCTCCAGTTGTCTCGAAATGAGGCTAAATCAAAATTTTAGCCTCTGTTGTTTCCAACCAATACTAAATATAAATTTTAGCCTCAGTTGCCTCTAACCGAAGCTAAATTTATTTTTAACCTTGGTTCTTAACAATCGAGGTTAAAGCCTTAAGCCACGGTAGTTGTAGACATATTTGGATAATTGGGGCTAAAAATAAATTTAGCTCTGTTAGCATCAATTGAGGTTAAATTCAATTTTTAACCTCAATTCTCAACAACTCAACTGAAGCTAAATTATTTATTTTGATCCATTCATAAATTTATGCATAATCATTCATTCAATCAATCAAAAATAATCATTCATTTTAATCCATTACCACGGTACCAATAAAAAAAAGTTTTTCATTCATAAAAGCTCAATACCAATGAAAAAGTTATCTGCAGTTGCATTCTCTGGAGTACCATAACTAACCTACCGGCCTTCATTTTCAAACTAATCAATGGAAAGTTGCCTCACCATACCACCCAAAGCTCCCCCCTTTACAGCAACAACTCGCAGATAATTTATAAGAAAATTGAGTGATTTCAGAGTCAACATACAGGAATAGAAGCAACTTCATGTTAGTAAGTTCAAATAGATTCAAATAGGCGGTATTTAACTACTGACAGCTCTGTGATGCAGCCAGACTCCAGATGGTGGGACGTTATTTGTCAACAATGAATGGTTGATGTAACTCTGGACATTGGCCACAATGATCAACTGAGAACTAGTTTTCACCAGATTGGATTGAACCATGACATTATCACTGTCATATAATAAAATGCACTCCTATTTTTCAAAATAAGAGTTCAATCTAGGAAAATCACTAGTTTGAGTCCAGTTTGAATTGTTTTTGTTATCTTAAATCATTTAATATGAATTATTTCATCCAGTCAAGACTGGTTGCAGTTCGAAACCTGTTGGACCATATCAGGATGATCCTGTTTTTAAAACATTGCTAATTATAAACATTGCATATTATAGCATGATTTGTTCGTTGCTACATCACCAAAGTACAATGCATGTTTTTTAAAGAAAGCACTACCGTAGAGATGACAATCAAGACGAAATGGAACATAGTCACACACACATGCTGTTTGAGTATTCATCTAAGTGAAGCCTCAAACTGTCCTCGTAGTTGCATTTCCACAAAGTGCAAGTACTCGCAGTTGGTCAATCACTAAGTCATCATTGGCCAGAAACGCAAACAAAAGCATCAAAGCAGAATCCAGGTAAAGGTAAACACACGTCCAAGACAGAGCAAGTGAAAACAACAACATAACCGTGCAAACACAGTTTGAAACCAAAATAATAGCACATACAGAAACGTCAAACTTGAAAATCAGTACTTACGTTGTAAAATGAAGCAAAGACGAGGATCCAACGAAATCCAGAAATGCAAGCTTTGTTTTTTTGGAGTTATTGTGCATATTGAGGTGCCTGAGAACTTAATATATCACAAACATCTGGCACTGTGCAAGAAAAAATAAATTTAGCTGTTCTTGAGAAGCATAGGTGACAATCAACAGTTGGATCCAGTGGTGATGGATGACTGACAGTCAAATCTAGCAAGATCATTGGTCAGATATGACTGATGAAAGTTCAGTAATCAACACTTTCTCCATGCGTACACAACAGGCAGGCATACATATACAAAGACTAGTTCCAGGACAATTACCACAAGTATACAGAATTGTTGTAGGAAAGTAGCTTGTCCTTAACAAACCACAGGTAAGCTTTCCAAGTAAAACTGATATGGGAATCCTCTGTGCATGTGTTGCCCTTGACTAAAGCTTTCCAGTGAATGTAGTTTCCATCCATAATCTAACATGCATTTTGTGGAGCATTTTTTGTTGTTATTCAAAGTCTGTAAATACCTGTTCAGGAGCTCCTTTCCTAGCTCGATACCAGTTACTGTCAGAATCAATGTATGTAATTGTAGCCCGCTTATCGACAAGATTGAAGGGCAGAAAATGCACTTTTGTGAGATTTGCCCGGGCTTGTAGGAAAAACAGTTGCTTATAGTTTTTCTCAAAGTTATAGAGACCAAAGCAAAAAAACATGATAAAATAGCCTCATTTAAAAAATGGTCCAGTTACCTCCTTTGGATCAGCAAGCATATTAACGATGGTTGTATCAATGGCATCTTGGTTCTCCAGTCTCGAGGTTTTGGCTACAAGTAAGACGACCATGTCTCGATTTTTGAGTTTTTGAACTATGCTATGCAACTGAGTTAACACATGTCAAACAAGCAACAACTCATTCCCATTTCAGCCATTGATTCTCTTTGAATAAGTTAGTTATGTAAGATATAAATGTTTTGCAGCATGGACCATCTAAATTGGAAGCACCAGATGAATGGTCCACATTGCCAAAAGGTTGCCCCACCTATACAGTTAATTGGCTGAGTTGACTCGATTCAATGAGATCTCTTGCGGAGTCACTAAGAAACCGAGCTGTATATTGAGTTGAATTGAGTATTCAGGTTTTTGAACCGTGGACGGCATGGACACCAAATGTCCAACAACAAAAGCTGATGTTACTTAAATTAGTTTTAAGTCGTTGGAAAAAAAAAATAATAAACAGAAACTTACAGTGAGAAGTGTGAATAAATAATGGTTTGTTCCACCAACAAGTATAGAAACAAGATGTCTTGCTGGCAAAAGGATAATGAACTGTACCATACAAATACAAAAGAAGAAAAAAGAGGAATTAGAAACTTGGATATAAAATCAAAGAAAAATACAAGCTAGTTTTGCTAGCTTTTCTCAATATAAAACAACTTCTAATATTTGAGTATTCTTAGATCGGATCGATGAAAATGATGTTGTATAGTTACACCAAATTTTGATGTATGTGAAGTCTGATCTCTGATTGGTGCAGTTTGTTTATCTTTGTTTTTCTTTTGAATCAATGTACGAGATATTGAAAATACTACTTACAATTACAACCAGGGATCTACAGCATGAAGCACTTCTCTCAGATGCAGAGGATCATTCAGGGTAATGGGTTTCGATAAATTCGTCTTCTGCTGCAACAATTGCTATTAATCTAGGCTGGCGTAGCTCATGGTTTTGTATGGACCCTCTAAGCTCTCTCTGTTTCAGTGAGAAGTTAGTTTAAATTGATGATTTTTCTTTTACTATTCTTATACAAACTTAAAAACAGTAATTATTCATTTCAGATACAAAATAATAATAATAATAATAATAATAATAATAATAATAATAATAATAATAATAAAATCTAACATGGGCCACTGGGGGGTCTTGTGCTGACCAGCCCCAAGTTATCAAGAGCTGTCATATCAAACAACCGACAAATTTACATTGCCCTGTGAAGAATTGGTTGAGATGGCACTGGTTACATAAATTTTAAGAGCTTGGTTTGTCTCACACACACAAACACAAACCTCCTCTATATAGATCTCTACATGAAGTACACATGGCAACCTGGCAAGTGTGTCCAACATCTGAGCATGACATAAGGCAATCCCACTATGCAGATGAACATATGCAAAAATCAGGCTAGTCCACTAATCATAAAGCCACACATGCATGTTGAAGGATTTGGCAATTTTATTTAAACCATTGGTTCTTTTTATATATACTAGCCCACCTAAGAAGTGGGTCTACCTGAATTTCCCATATGGGCCACCTTGTGCCTTAGAATGATGTTCCATATGTGTAAAGGTACGTGTGTAGTTAGCAAATGTTGGGCCAAACTAAATTACAAAAGATAAGATTTTTGTGGTCAATCCATGAAGTGTTTTTGAGTTTAAAAACTTGAGAAATGTGATGGGGTTTTTTTGACCTGTCGTCCTTTCGTAACTGGGATGCGCAAGTCCTTTCGCAACTGGGATGCGCAAAGTCCTTTCGCAACTGGGATGCGCAAGTCCTTTCGCAACTAGGATGCGGAAAGGAGTTTCCTAAAACTATAAAAAAGGGTCCCTAGGTTTTTTTTCAGGGTATGTTGTGTTGATGAGAAAAACAACAAGAGGGTTTCCTAAAGCTTTACAAGGGATTTGCTAAAGGGTTTAGGGCTATCAAAGGTGAGAAAGAGGGAGAAAGAGAGAGAGGAAGCTTATAGAAGGGAGGTTCTGCTCGTGGAGGTTCTCTACTGTGCAATCTATATCTCAGCGCTTTTATGTCCTCATAATCGGTGAGATCTCTCTGGTTTTCTCTATTTTTCTTATTGTTTATCCACTCCTGCGTGAGTGAAGAAGATTGTAACGTTCTACTTCATAGTGGATTGTTGATTTGGAAGAGGTCCCATGGTTTTTACCTCTTTGAGGGTTTTCCACGTAAAAATTCTCTTGTGTGGTGTGTGATTGATGCATTGATTATTTTCATTGCTTTATTATCCATAATTCTGGTTTGTTCTGGAGGGCTAGATCCTAAGGTTTTGTGCAAGGCCCCCAACAAAGTGGTATCAGAGCTAGGTTCATTGAACGGGTAGGATCGGTTTTGAATTATGGAAGGTGGCTCAAGGATGATCAGCCTCAATGGTTCTAACTGGACCATATGGAAGGCTAAGATGGAGGACTTGCTTTATTGCAAGGACCTATATTCTCCAATTTTAGGCATAACAACAAAATCCAAGGATATGACTGATGATGGTTGGAAGAAGATGGACCGAAAGGCGGTGGGGTTTATTAGACAATGGTTGGATGATTCTGTGTTCCACCATGTGTCTACAGAAACCTCAGCCCTATGGCTGAAATTACAAGGGCTGTATGAGAGGAAGACAGCCGGTAATAAGATTTTTCTGATAAGGCGACTTGTGAATCTCAAATTCAAAGATGATGGTTCTGTGGCCGAGCACATGAATGAGGTTAGCAATATAGTGAACCAACTCACCTCTATGAAGATGGTCCTGGATGATGAATTGCAGGCTTTACTATTGCGTAGTTCATTGCCTGACAGTTGGGAGACATTGGTGGTGTCTCTAAGTAACTTTGCGCTAGACGGAAAGATATCCATGGAACAGGTGACTAGTTGTGTCTTCAATGAAGAGACAAGGAGGAAGTCTCAGGGGTCTACTCAGCAAGAGGCTCTTGTGACACAGGAACGGGGGAGAGTGTAACAACCCAGATTTTTGCCAACCTGGGATTAGACGTCCTTAGGCAATGGGTCGATCCTAACACCTTATTAGCTTGTCAAAACTCAGTCCCAAAGGCTAAAAGCGCTTGTGAACCCATTTCTTTCACAAATCCCATCCTTCACCACCTTGTTCCTTAGATTTTTCAAAGTACTTTCACCCTAGGCACTACCTTAAACTAGCTAAGTAGTATAACTTGGATCACTTTATATACAAACTACAAAGGACTAAGTACCACCTCAGACAGAAATCTTACAAGACTAAATCCTTTAGAAATTAGGCGAGATTTAGCTAGTGTTAAATTAGAGTGCCTGTGAAATTAGTACCAATCACTTTAAATACGATCTGCACGACCCAAAACTTGTAGAATCATTGAAGCTAGGGTACCCTAAAATCTAGGATCAATCTCATTACCCGTCTGCTCTCGGGAGCATCTCGAAACTCCGTATCAGAACTGGACCGCACATCGGAAGTCCGATTAACACAAAGTTAAGGAATTAGGACCGCCTTGCTGGGCTTGACAACCATCTCGGAAATCAAATCCAGACAGTGTCCCACGGCTGTTCGCTTGAGTCCGGAACGAGAGAGTGTGAAAACACTTGTTTTCTTTACAAAATAAATATCTTGAATAGTAATCTGGCACATGTTGCTTGCGGATCAGTTTTAAGCAACCAGACCGTCAGAATCAGACCAAATTACACCCTCGAATCAGGAGAAATTTCATACACATTTACATGTACTCGGAATCTCCGATCGAGATCCGCTGACCGTTGAACTGAAACTGGTCCGCCACGCGTGATCTGGAAATCCCACTGAAACGAAAACTTAATAGGACGTAGATCCGGTGTTGGTGAGCTTAAGTCCGACCTTTAGCTCAAGGAGGCCCGCCAGAAGTCCTCCGTTGAGCTGGAAAAGTCCCGTTTTGGTTATAACCTAAGTATACTTTGACCTGGAGTCTATTTCGGTGAATTTTTAGGCTATATAAGGACCTTAAACCCTCTCTCATGGCAGCCATACGAATTTGAGATTGAGAGAGAGAAAAGAGAGAGAAAAGAGAGAGAAAGTGTGGGAGATGTGGGGCAATCTCCCTGCCACTTTATCCTTCCGCTACACAAGCTACACCGCTCCGCTCTAATCACTTTCCCGGCGATTCCGACGTCATTTCTAGGTAAGAAACCCTAACCCTAACCTGATTTGGGAGTTTTGATAGTTGTAGGTTATAAAATTGCTAACCTATTTCGTTTTATAGGTCGCCAAACTGCCATATACGAAAGCTTAACAAACCTATTGGATTCGTTACGATTCTACGATAAAAGGTGCGGACTTTAGGTGTATAGGTTATGGTTTTCAATGCTTTCAATGTCAGATAATGATAGATTCATGATTTGCATGCAATTACACATGTACAAAGTGTTTTCTGTTTTCTGTTTCGATTAAAGATGTAGATTATGGAATTTTACATATTCTAGGTATTCGTAGAAAGTACCGTATATGTATAAATTTTGGAAATGTGTTTAACATGATTATTTGTTGTATGAATATACGATATATGGATAAAATACTTATTTGGCGAAAGGATTCGCTGAAATACATGTTTAACTAATATACACTATGTATGTAGAAATACTGTATTGTAGAAAGTACCGTATACATATACATTTTAGAGATGTGGTTGCCATGATTATTTGTTGTATAAATATATTATATATGCATAAAATATTTGTTTGGCGAAAGGATAGCCCTAATACATGTTTTGCTAACATACACCATGTATGTTGTAATAGTGTATTCTAAGTGTTTGTGAAAATGGCTGAATGAGTATAGAATTCTCATTTGTGCTCGTCATGACTAATTGTCATGGATATATGATTGTTGTATTGGCGATACCCCTTTGACGAAAGTATTTGCCCTAAATCACGCCACGACCAATATACACTATATATGCTAAAATGTGTGGGCCAAGTATTTGTGGAAATGACTGAATGAATATGGAACTTGGATTCCTGCTTGCCATGACTATCTGTCGTGGGTGTATGCGTGTTAGGATTGGGGTAACTCCCTAGTGAAAGGATTTGGCCTTAAACCTATGTGATCAACATATGTCATGTATGTTGATGTACGTAGTCTAAGTGTTTGTTAAAACGTTTAAATGAGTAGTAGTTAGTAAATTGTAATGTATAAGGGTGTTGAGATATAATTCTCAACTCCTTTAACTATGTGTATGATTTCCTTGGATAGTTGTGTGATTAGGAATTGAATATGTACAAACTCATGCTTGTGTTGTGCTTCATAACATGCTCAACCGATTGTATGATTTTATCTATGTTATGCATATGTTTAAATTCATTTTACGTTGTATGATCCGTCATGGGTGATGGGGGAGTGGAGCAACGAATGCGTACAACAGCCCTGGCAGCCCTAAACGGAAAATACCATACTTTGATTGTATGAGTTGAATCTTGATCCACTACTGCTTTATCTATCTGCAATTGATTACGTTTGGAGTTATGATTATAGTCTAGACAATCGGTACCAGAGTTGAATTCGTGGCTGTGATTCATTTGCCACGTGAGATGTGATCGACGAACTCGAGTCGTACTTCGGTTGGCGATAGTGGTTGGCCACACGAAGTGCTCATGCGCTTCATATCGTTCAACTTGATGTGCGCTCGAGCTAGCAGAGCTCGTCAAGTAACCCGATCTGTCTTATGTATGTTCACCATGTTTGGACGCCTCTGCTTGAACCTAGGGTACCAAACTTACCAGTGGAATCCCTTTTAACCATGGTACCTCGATCCGCTAAGACTTATGAGCTGGGCATGGTGGTATGAGACACCGTGGTCGAGCTGTCGGCCTACGCTGGGGCCATGTGCCTCCCCGTAGTGACCAGTGAGCAACCAAACTCGTGAGATGATTATGATGGTATGGGACACTATATTCGTGCTGTCGGCCTACATTGATAAGGTGATGGGGGAGTGGTGCAACGAATGCGAGCAACAGCCCTGTCAGCCCTTTGTAGTGACCTCGAGCATACTCTGGAATCGCGGTGAGCCTTAGAGTTTTGCTGCGGTGTATGAAGTATGAACTAGGCCTGTTTCTGTATAGTGATGAATCGTTAAAGAGGTGATGGGGGAGTGGTGTAACCTTTATGCGTAACAGCCCTGACAGCCTTTGCAGTGACCTAGAAAACACACCACCGTCTGAGATTAACTAGGTCTGACGACCCTAGAATGGATCATGTTTGGGAATGATACAAGGGTGGTACCTTAGTTTCCCAATCCTGCTATTTGAAATGGACTAATAATAACTCGGTAATCATACTCATCATGCATTGCATGTGCCTGGAAGATGTGGAGCACTGAGGGATGAAAGCATGCTG
The DNA here is from genome assembly GCA_021015155.1 of Magnolia officinalis. NCBI lineage: Eukaryota > Viridiplantae > Streptophyta > Magnoliopsida > Magnoliales > Magnoliaceae > Magnolia > Magnolia officinalis. The sequence goes on from JAJHSJ010000008.1 coordinate 33,828,988, forward strand.
CGAACGTGAGATGGTGTCGCACGAGGGAGGGTGTGGTGAGGGCATACATCATGACTGCATTCATACTTGCATTAATAAGAGTAGTTAGGGGTGTTTGATTTTACTGCTTTATCATTACTGCTTGACTGAATTGATAACATGTTAACCTATGCTTTATTGTTCAACTGAGTTGATCACTCACTCCCACGTTGCGGGACGGTTTTCGAACACCCACAGACTTTGTCTGATTGCAGACGGTGGCCCTACTCCTAAGGCGGAGCCGGACTTTTGTGACGACGAGGATGCTTTCTCGTATATGTGGTTTTCGGGCGGCTTCATGTGAGCCATGCCTTGATCGACGGGATTATAGGGATGTTGACTAGATGACACTATACATTTGGATAATTTGAACTGTACTTGTAATTCATTAACCTGGTAACATTATCACACTCTGGAGACTCACCACTATTTTTATATATTTTATATATCTATCACAGTCTTCCGCTTGCAATTTAACTGTCTCTGGAGTATGATATGCCGTTTTGGCTTAATCTCACTCATGTTCACTACATTAATGCAGACAACATTTAATCTGTAAGTGCTATGGTCTCATGCTCCTTTGGTTGTTAAATTTTGTTGTGTCAAAACATCTATCTGTGTCTTGTGTTTGTATGATGATTTATATGTATTCAAGACACTGCATAAACACTTCATGACATTGGATGTCTTTAAGAAATACAAAGTGTACTTCATCATCCTATCAATGTTTAAAGCTACAATGTTGAAGTTCAAGTCTCAAGAAGCTACAATGTTGAAGTTCAAGAAGCTACAATGTTGAAGTTCAAGTCTCAAGAAACAACTCAAGAAATGACTTCAAGACTAATATGCAACGCATGAAGTAGTTTTCACGTTGATGAAGATCTCAAGATTAAAGCTACAACAAGTTCAAGATCTCAAGCTTGATATGGTTCAAATATCTGCATTCGTTGAATGGTTGAAGTTCAATGTCCATACGACATGTTTCAGGTTTGACTGACCTTAGGTTGACCTTATAAGTAGGTCACTTTGGATACATAAATAAAATGTTTATTTTACATAAGTTTGGTCTATTCTACGACCAGTCCTAGCTCTTGTTCGACCAGTCCTAGCATTGGTTCGACTAGTCCAAGAAATTCCTCGACCAGTCCTAAGTTGTTGAAGATTTTCAGAATTTTTTGGTACACCCACGACCAGTCCTGGAGGTCCTTCGACCGGTCGTAGGAGTGTCTTCGACTCGTTCTCGACTAGTCGTAGAGCTACGACTCAAAGTCCAGCAACCTAATCTATGGTCCTATGACCAGTCGTAGAGAGCTACGACCAGTCGTAGGTGACCCACGACCAGTCGTAGGATTCCCACGACCAGTCGTGGAACGACTTTCAAAGATCGCGCTCAATATTTCAAATATCCGTTAGAGCTACGACCAGTCGAAGGTTTCTAAGACCAGTCGTAGACGCGATTTTTGTCTCTATAAACTGAACATGAAATTCAGAGTTTTTACAATTCAACTCGATTCAATTCAAGAAACTTCAAGTGATCACTCTGAGATAAGTCTGTGTTTATTTTAAGCTACGTTGTGCTTATTTAATATTCTTTTTTGCTAGCTTATTTAATTTGATTTTGTTTCTGTATTCCAATCTTATTTGAAAAGAGGAATTACCTTATTCCTTCTTCTTGGAATCAAAATCAAATATAGCTACGCCCAACTAGTTAAAATCTAAAATCTATTAGAATTTAGAACCATATTAAAGTGAGTATTGGAAATTGAACTTTGACATTCAATCATCTACTCCGATTGGTTCTACCGGGCTGCTACGAAAAGGAGAAATCCAGGTATTTTACAATTCTGTAAAATTTCATTACTTTTGGTTTTGCTTGAGGTTAAGCCAGAAAAATCTCATTGTATTGGTTATCTGAGGAGAGCCAGAAAACTCAGAAAAGAGGGGTTTTTGAATTGTGTAAGCCCGAGTGAAAAAGACACAATTGTAAAGGTTTTGGGTGAACCTGTGAAAACCTATTTGATAGTGAACGCTAATATCCCCTGTGTGAGGATATTAGGAGTGGAGTAGCATTTTGTGTGGCTGTTGGAAGACAGTTGGTGTACACACAGGCGAACCACTATAACTCTTTGTCTTGTGGATTGAATGCTTGCTTAATTTTCATATCTTTTATCATTCAATTGTGTGGAATGTACAAGTGGATGTGAATGTTGTAACTATTTACATTTCAAGCAAGTGTGGGGATTGTTGTAATAATTTAGATCTATATTTTTGCATTTAATTTCAATTCCTTGCTATTTATTTATTTCTATTAAAATTGAGTCCTTGATCTAAAAGATGTTCTAGAAATAGGTTGTCCAACCATACGCCCTTGTTTATTATGGTGTAAGGTTGTCCTTAGAACTGAATTTGTATCAATCTCTCAATACTTATTTATCAAGGTGATTTGATTTCAGCATTGTGAAATTGATTTATAATTGCAAGGCTATTGGTTTATTCTATTTCGCTGATTTTATTTTAATTTGGCATAGTCCTATTCACCCCCCCCCCTCTAGGACATATAGCTTGGCCTTTTCATAATCATCATTATCTATGTGGCATAAGTGATGTTCTGGAAACTCGGGTGTTGAGTTATGCTCAACCCCCGATTTTTCGGGATGTTACAGAGAGGAAAGAACTGGAAGGGCGGGAAGGCCCGAGATAAATCAAGAGGCAAGTCGAGTAATAGAAAAGATGTTGAATGCTGGAATTGTGGCAAGAAGGGCCACTACAAGCATGAATGTCGTGGTAAGAAACATGACAAGAAAGGAAAAGGGAAGGAAGATGAATCAGATTCTACTGCGGTCGCTTCAGATGGCGACGTTGTAGTTATTCTTTCTGCAGATCATGACGTATGTCTCATGGCTTCGAGTCAGGACACCGACTGGGTGGTTGACTCGGGAGCTTCTTTTCATACGACTCCACACAGGGACTCCTTCACAAGCTACAAGTCAGGTGACAATGGGACTGTGAAGATGGGAAATTCTGATGTATCAAAAATCGTGGGAGTCGGTGATATTTGTGTGAAAACTGATGTGGGCTGTACATTAGTTCTCAGGGATGTGAGGCATATCCCAGACCTTCGCCTCAACTTGATGTCGACGGGAAGGCTGGATGATGATGGCTATGAAAGCCGGTTTGCTGGTGGGCAATGGAAGCTCATCAAGGGTTCGTTGATCGTGGCCAGAGGGAAGAAGTATTGCACCCTTTACAAGACAAGTGTCAGTATGTGCAAGGGTGGGTTGAACGCAACGGAAGATTCAGCTATTGACATGTGGCACAGGCGTCTAGGCCACATGAGTGAAAAAGGGCTTCAGGTACTAGCAAAGAAGCGGCTCCTTCCAGACGTGACAGGTACACCTCCCAAAACCTATCTTGATTGTTTATCAGGGAAACAACATAGAGTTTCATTTGTTAAAATTGCTTCTCATGTTAATAAAGTGCATGCATTAGATTTGGTTTATTCTGATGTTTGTGGTCCTATGAGGACAAAAACCTTAGGTGGGGCATTGTATTTTGTTACTTTTATAGATGATGCATCTAGGAGGGTTTGGGCTTATGCTTTGAAATCCAAGGACGAGGTCTTTGGTGTGTTTAAATTGTTTCATGCTATGGTCGAGAGAGAGACAGGTAGACCATTGAAGCGCATCCGCATTGACAATGGTGGTGAATATATTGGCGACTTTCACGAGTACTGCAAGTCCCTGGGTATACAGCATGAACAGATGGTTCCCAAGACCCCCCAGCATAATGGTGTAGCTGAGCGAATGAATCGCACCATTGTTGAGAGAATCAGATGCATGTTATCCCATGCGAAATTGCCCAAGACGTTCTGGGGAGAAGCAATGCACACGGCGGTGTATTTGATAAACAGGTCTCCATCAGCCCAGTTGAATGGAGAAGTACCTGAGAAGGTGTGGACTGGACAAGATCCATCGTACAGTCATCTCAGGGTGTTTGGATGCAGGGCATCCGTTCACGTACTAAAGGACGAGAGGTCCAAGCTCGATATGAAGATCAGACAGTGTATGTTCTTAGGGTACGGTGATGAAAAGTTCGGTTATAGATTGTGGGATCCGACCGAGAGGAAGCTCGTCAGGAGCAGAGATGTGGTTTTCTTTGAAGATCAGTGTATAGTAGACATTGGTAAGTCAGAGAAGAATTAGCGTACTTCAGGTGAGCTAGAGGACACGGATCTGATTATTCCTCCCGTGGTGCCTGATGACGGGGGAGTACAACAAGGTGCAGAGGATGAGGGAGTTCCTTCAGAAGATGGACCAGGGGAGCAGCCCCCACTTGATCCACCTGTTGAGCCACAGGTGAGGAGGTCATCTAGGGACAGACAGTCGTCCAAGAGGTACTCGCCACATGAGTACATTATGCTGACTGATGGGGGAGAGCCAGAAGATTATTCTGAGGCCCTAGCCGATGAGCATAAGAGGGAGTGGTTGAAAGCTATGCAAGAGGAGATGGAATCCTTGCATAAGAACCACACCTATGACATGGTGAAACTGCGTAAGGGCAAGAAAGCTTTGAGCAACAAGTGGGTGTTCAGAAAGAATGTTGAGCAGAAGAATTCACAGACAAGGTTCAAGGCCAGACTTGTGGTGAAAGGTTTTGGTCAGAGGAAAGGCATAGACTTCGAGGAGATATTCTCACCAGTGGTTAAGATGACATCCATACGGGTGTTTCTTGCGTTGGCGGCTAGCATGGATCTGGAGATAGAGCAGTTAGATGTTAAAACTGCCTTTCTCCATGGTGACTTGGAAGAAGAGATCTACATGCACCAACAAGAGGGGTTCGAAGTCAAGGGCAAGGAGCATATGGTGTGTAGGCTGAGGAAGAGTTTGTATGGGCTGAAACAAGCTCCACGGCAATGGTACAAAAAGTTTGACTCGTTTATGTTGAAACATGAGTATGACAGAACGAAGTCGGACCACTGTGTGTTCATGCGTAAGTTCTCAGATGGTGATTTCTTAGTTCTGCTATTATACGTTGATGACATGCTCATCATGGGAAAAGACATCAAGAAGATCGACAGGCTGAACAGGAGTTGGGCAAGTCTTTTGCGATGAAAGACTTGGGCCCGGCTAGACAGATCCTAGGAATGGAGATAACCCGTGACAGAAGCAGCAGGAAGCTCTGGCCGTCACAAGAGCGGTATATTGAGAAAGTCATAGAGCTGTTCAATATGAATGCAGCGAAGCCGGTCAGTACTCCACTAGATGGTTACTTCCGATTGAGCGACAGACAGTGTCCCAAGATGAAGGCAGAGGTGGAAGAGATGTAGAAGATACCCTACGCTTCAACTGTAGGAAGTTTGATGTATGCTATGGTGTGTACACACCCAGACATAGCATATGCGGTTGGTGTTGTCAGCCGGTATCTTGCCAATCCTGGCAAAGAGCATTGGCCAGCGGTGAAGTGGATATTGCGGTATCTAAGAGGCTCACCTAGGTTGAGCCTATGCTATGGTGACGGTAAACCTGTGTTAGAGGGCTACACAGATGCAGATATGGCAGGTGACATAGACTCCAGGAAGTCTACATCAGGGTTCATGTTCACGTTTGCAGGGGGAGCGGTTTCTTGGCAGAGCAAGCTACAGAAGGTCGTAGCATTGTCGACGACAGAGGCCGAATATATTGCAGTCACAGAGGCATGTAAAAAGATGCTTTGGATGAAAAAGTTCCTACAGGAACTTAGCCTAAAGCAGGAGGAGCACGTGGTCTATTGCGATAGTCAGAGTGCTATACACTTGAGCAAGAATCCAAGTCAGCATTCCAAGTCAAAGCACATAGAGATTCGGTATCACTAGATCAGGGATACTTTGGAACAGAAGGTGTTACAGCTTGAGAAGGTCCACACGGATGATAATGGGTCAGATATGATGACCAAGGCCTTGCTCAAGGGCAAGTTTGAGGTTTGTAGAAACCTGGCTGGCTTAAAGAAGTGAATCCCTCCTGGGTCAAAAAGGGAGAGATTTGATGGAGTTTTTTTGACCTGTCGTCCTTTCGCAACTGGGATGCGCAAGTCCTTTCGCAACTGGGATGCGCAAGTCCTTTCACAACTGGGATGCGCAAAGTCCTTTCGCAACTGGGATGCGCAAGTCCTTTCGCAACTAGGATGTGGAAAGGAGTTTCCTAAAACTATAAAAAAGGGTCCCTAGGTTTTTTTCAGGGTATGTTGTGTTGATGAGAAAAACAACAAGAGGGTTTCCTAAAGCTTTACAAGGGATTTCCTAAAGGGTTTAGGGCTATCAAAGCTGAGAAAGAGAAAGAAAGAGAGAGAGGAAGCTTATTGAAGGGAGGTTCTGCTCGTGGAGGTTCTCTACTGTGCAATCTATATCTCAGCGCTTCTATGTCCTCATAATCGGTGAGATCTCTCTGGTTTTCTTTAATTTTCTTATTGTTTATCAACTCCTACGTGAGTGAAGAAGATTGTAACGTTCTACTTCATAGTGGATTGTTGATTTGGATGAGGTCCCGTGGTTTTTACCTCTTTGAGGGTTTTCCACGTAAAAATTCTCTTGTGTGGTGTGTGATTGATGCATTGATTATTTTCATTACTTTATTATCCATAATTCTGGTTTGTTCTGGAGGGCTAGATCCTAAGGTTTTGTGCAAGGCCCCCAACAAAAGGGACAACAAAAAAGAAGAGATGCATGCATTTTAGAGGCGACACTCAGAACAATCTAGTATGAAATATAAAAATATAATGAAAAGGAATCACCTGATTGTCATAGATACGTCAGCCAATCGAGATTTTTTCCGTATCATGTACCCAGCTTCAAAGTTCTGTAAAAAAATAATAAGAATAATAATAATAATAAATGAATGTTTTCAATCAATAATTCCAATTTCAATCAGAAGATCATTTAAATAGAAAAATTGAAAACTTCAAATTGCAAAAGAACACAAGCTCACGTAAAAAAAAAATAATAATAATAAAATAAAAATAAAAAACCATAGAAAACAGTTCATGCGGTGGGCAAAGGAAAGCAAAATGATAAAAGAAAGCTGGGCTTTTATCAAGATAGAAACAATAAAAAGGCAGCAGCAAAACTCTACTCTCATAACAGCAAAAACCATGAAACACAGATAGAAAAACCCAATTTTCTGTTGGAGAAAAACCAATTACTATCTACCAAACCCATTTTAGTTATAACATAAGCACCATGCATGCATAATTCAGATAAAGGCCAGTTAGTGTGTTTGTGTGTGCAAGGGGGGGGGGGGGGGAGGGGGGGGGGGGGGATAAACAATGCATTATTACCTGGTAAATTTCAAACCCACACTCTTCACATGTATAGATAGCAACCTGCATCAAGGGCTTAACATCGGAACAACATGTTATGATGCTGGAACTCTTCACAAGCTGACCAATATAGGAAGCTTCCATCCAAGCCATAGGGCACCAACAAGCATATTGGATTTTAAAAAGATAGTCTTGCAAATCTTGCATCTAATGATGTACTGTGGGTCCCAATCATGTCTACTATAAATTTTGTTTGTAGTGTTTTGGGGTGCTTGCTCTGGAGGATTGTGTTGTTTCATTTATTTTTAATAAAAACGCAAAGGTTATATGATGTCAACCAGGCTAATTTGCAAACTTGTTGTGAGCTTTAAAATATTGGGTTTCAATTGTACCCATTGTGGGTAAATCCATTGTCATTACACGTCCAAACACTTGAACGACCCATATCATATATCAACTTAAAGTGAATTAGTCATGATAAACGATGGAAAATGCATTACCGAAACTCAGATGTTCCTCATGAGATACTAGTTTCATTGCTTAGCAATACTAGCTCATATGAAGCAAGCAGAGACAAATACAACGCCGAGTATTATATAAATTATATAACTCCTGAAAAAAAATATTATTGCTGACATCATCATCACCATCATAAAGAGAACTGCCATTGCCAAACAACATTATAATCACATTACTTCCTAATCAGAATTGTTGCTCTTTTAAACCAAGCTCATAAACAAACCTATAAAAGCTAAATACACATAAATCCATGATCATTTGAGGTATTAATGATTAAATGATGAAAGGGGCATCAAAACCTTATAAATGGCCCCACACACCACACAATATAAACCCTTTTCAGCTGCAGCTATGGAAGAATTTGTCGTTAGAAGAACTTCAACTTCCCCACCTGAACCAAAGTACCAGTCGTTCCAAATCGACGATTTTGGTGTAGTGACATTTTAAAAACTAAACATGAATGCTTACAGGTTTAAAGATTAACCAATGTAATGAATCTCAAAACAGATAACTTCTGATACCTTCTATAAACAGTTTATAAGGCCTAAGGTATTAACTGGAATTACCTCTGTTTGAAAGTCCTTCTCTCCTTGCTTGGAATTAGTGTCAAGCACTATAACATAGCCAAAGTTCTACATGTAAGAAGAACAAAGGTGCACAAATGAATGCATTCAATTGGTAAATATTCTTTGGTAGGAAGGATGTGATGTGATTCTCTCTCTTAATTGATGAAAACTTCAAGATAGAGATTTGTACAATCAGGAACTGATACTATCAGCAGACTATGGAACCTCAGATCAAAACGTTGCCCCTGGTACCATCCACACTTTGTCAAAATGATTTAGACTTCAGTATTGCTTCAGCCCACTGAATGTGCATGGTTGGGATCGGTTGATGCTAATTCTATAAAAAAAAATAAACAAAAACAAACAAACAAACAAACAAAGAAAACAACGAAAAGGAAAAAAAAAAGAAAAAAGAGCGGCCTATTCCTGTAGAGATGATAAGGTGCTCTCGGAGCTATAGTTCTCCTAGTTGCAGTGGGGCACTTGGACTGTCCAATCCATTGATCTACACTCTCCATTAGCTCCTCTATAAAGGTGCATTTGGTTGCACCATATATCATGAAATTTTGCTCTTAATGATGAAATCAAACTAAAGTTTCTAGAAGGATAAGTGAGAAATCCCCAATTCCAAAAATCCTCAAGATCCCTTAAATTCGAAAATACGCAAATTCCTAATTTGTAATATCAAAAAATCCCCGATTCAGGGTCCACGTTCAAATCTGTAAGCCCTAAAATCCCCAAATCTCTAAATGGGGGTCCACATCGAATCGAGAATCCATAAATTACTAAATCTCCCAAATCCGTAAATGAGCATTGAGATGGAGAGAGATTGAGAGAGATTGGTACCTCTTTGGATCTTAAGGAGGGCGTACGCGGGTAAGGGTGTTGTTTCGGCTTCCTCCCTTCTTTGGATCAAACACATAGAGAGGGAGAGAGAGGTTAGGGGGCAGAGAGAGAGAGAGAGAGAGAGAGAGAGAGAGAGAGAGAGAGAGAGAGGAGGTGGAGAAAGACAGGGTCGAGAGAGAGAGAGAGAGAGAGAGAGAGGAGGGTCGAGAGGAAATCGGATTGCCTCTTATCGTACTGAACAAACTCTGTTGGCCCCATCATGAATGTATGTGGTTTATCCTCGCTGTCCATTCGTTTTCCCAGCTCATTTAAGTGGTTGAGACGAAAATTGAACCATATCCAAAGCTGAAGTCGACCATACCATAGGGAAATAGTGGTAATAATGAATTCCACCATTGAAACCTTGCTGGGCCCCACATTGATGTTTATTTGTCATCCAACCTGTACATATGATCATAAAAACATAGATGAAAGGGAAAACACAAATATAACCTTGATCCAAAACTTTTCTGTCCCTCAATATTTTTTCAAAGGTAGATTTTCAATTCACACTGTTTCCCTCGATTTTTCACCAACCGAGGTGAAATGGTAAATTTTTAGGCTGGGTTTCTCAACAACCGAGGCAAAATAGTCAACTTTTAACCTTTGTTTTGCAACAACTGTGGTAAACTAACAGACTTCTAGAACTGAGGCAAAAAATAAACTTTTAGCCTCAATTCCTTAGCAATTGAGGCTAAAAAACACATTTAGACTCCATTTTTTCAACTGAGGCTAAATAATTGTGGCTAAAGGCCTATTTACTTGTGGTGATCATGGTCGGCCCTAAGAAGGTTTCAATGGTAGGTGTCACTATCCCACTCTTTTCTATTGTGGGGTCCACTTGAACTTTGGATCTGCCCCATCAGTCAGATGCACCATTCCATTATGGCCATGGGCTTAAAAATAAAGTACATTGACTTGGGTTGGCCACACCACATACTATAGTTGAGAGTTGTTACCCTCCCATTAAAACATTCATAATCATTTATTGGGTCCACCTAGATGTGGTTGACATATCTAGCTCATTCATTATGTAGGATGATGGGTACGACCAAGTTTCAGCCACATCCAAAACTCATGTGGGCTCCACCAAGTGCTTTTATATCCTTTAGGGATATCTTCACATAGTTTTAGATGCTATAGCTCACCTGAGTTTTGTATACAATAAATTTTTAGGATGTCCCATAACCTAAAGGGGAGACATCAAATGCATGGTGTTGATGTTCTACACACATGATGGTGGGGCCCACACAGATTGACCTCACGGGAAGTTCCCATGAAATCGACCTTATAGTACCATTTCACTATTTAGGTGACTCCTTCATGGGTGTTATCCTAACCGTGTAGAGCCTACCTTAATATATTTTATGTATATCGATACCGTCCACATATTTTTTCATCATAATTTAGGATGTGATTCCAAATCATAAATCACTAAGGATCGAATTCGGTAGAAATTAGACGAAAATCCGTACAAAGACCCGAGTACTAAACTAAATAATCAGTGGGATTAGCTTGAACCACTTTCTATACGAACTACAAGACCCAAAACTATTAAAATCGCTAGCTCAACATTATTTAAAAACCTAGGAGTAATCTCAAAACCCAGTTGCTCCCGAGAGCACATTGAAACTTCGAAAGTCCGATTACCGCAAAACTATAAGGTTATGACTACCTTATTGGGCTTGACAACCTTCGCAGGAATCGAGCTCAAATAGTATCCAGAAACGCAAAACTTGAGCCTGGAGCGAAATGTGTAAGAAATGCGAATATCTTTAGAAAATGAACTCAAACTTAAGTGAATTGGACCATTTACTTGCGGGTGAAATTGAAGACTTCAGACCGTCAATTTCTGACCAAACATTATCCGTGGATCTGGGAAATTTCCCTGCACATGTCAGTATACTTGTGGCCCTGATCGAGTGACGATGATCGTTAAATTGATACAGGTCCTCCACGGTCGATCTACAAATCCGATCGGACCGAAATCATAACCTGGCTTAGGTCCATGGTCAGGGAACTTACTCCATGTTGCAGGTGAGTAATGGGCCTCCAGATGAGCCCCGTTTGCCCGAAACAGACACCCTTTGGCTATAACCTAAGTATATACCAGTTCTGGGCCTATATAATGCCCTTAAACCACCCCTCTCTCATTCCATATGAATTCTCTAACCCTAGGAGAGAGAAGAGAGAAAAGTGGAGAAAAGAGTGAGGAGAAGAGAGAGAGATTAGTGGAACGTTGCTGGGATTCATTCCCACTACACCACGTACCAAATCATATCTCTCGTTTCGCTACACCGTTAATTCTAAATACGATTTGGGTAAGAAACCCTAACCCTAATCTTGCTTTAGGAATCCAAATAGAGGAATCGGCGAAATTGCTAACCTATTTCGTGATTTAGGTAGCCGTTGTGCTGTAGATGGGGGCGTAGTGTACGAACCGAGTTCGTAACGAGCAAACCGACGGAAGGTGCGAACTATAAACATTTAGGTTATGGTTTTCAAGGCTTTCAATGTCAGCAATGATTTATGTCTGACTTGATTGCCACCATACAATCTTAGTTACGATGTATTCGATAAGTTATACATGTGTGTGAACTATGTGAATATATTGAAAGTGCCCTGGTTTGTCAAGTTATGTGAATGTTGAGTCAGAGTGTCTAGAGAGCCTGATAGGAAGATCAATTCAAGCGTCTGCCTCAACCGGATGTGTGCAAGCTCGTCACAGGTAAAACTAAAGCCTCACATCCCATGACCCAAAACACCAGGTAAAGAAAACCCTTAAAAACAAGCTAGAAATCATAGGGTTTTAAGGTGAGAAAACTTTTTTCAAAATACGAAAATCTCTAAGTTTTTCTCGCCTTGTCGATTTTATTGAAACACCCTCGATATGATCAACCTGCACTGTAGATGTCCTCGATACCTTAACGATATTATCGATGTGAGGACCAAAAGTGTCCAGCAACTAAATATTCATCTGGATGGATTTATCGATGAATTGATACACCTATCGATATCATCGATATAAGCATTAAATATGTCCAGCAACTTCACAACATATCTGGACAAATTATCGATGTATCGATACACCTATCGATATAATTGATATTCAAATCTTGAGTCCATCGAGAATGGCTCGATAAGATCAACAGGAAGATTTTCGGCGCCCCTATGTTTTAATAAAAATCTCAAATTCCTTCGATATATCGATGCTCTTCCGATATGATATGAAATCAAATATCGATAACATCGGAAGTCCATCGATGATATCGATCGAGGGCGCGCATTTCTAACATAAGATATTTCAGGTCATTTTTTACTATGATCGAGGGCCCTTCGATAGAATCGATATTCAAATATCGATGATATCAACACCAGGTCGATTGCATCGAACAAGGTCATAAACTGCCCAGCAAGCTTAAAGACAAATCAACTAGATTTATCAATACCTCGACTCTGATCTCGATATCATCGACATTCAAATATCGATGATCTCGATGGTTCCCCGATCATTCATGAAAACCTGAAATATTTCAAAGCCAAGTCTCTCTCATTTTTCAAGTGTTGATGGATCGAACCTGTCATCGATGGAATCGGAGTTCAAAATCCGATGACATCGACAATAGTTTTGATTCATCGACCAATTGGCAAAGAGTTTCAAAAGCGTATGACATTGAGTCCGAGTCATCGAGCAGACCATCGATGCTATCGAGAGTATACGCTCGATGATATCGAACTCTGTCATAAATGTGACCATTTTATATCCATTGGAACTTTTTGCCTATATATAGAGGACTTGTCTTTTGTTGCAGTGAGAGAAAGAAGAGAGAGCTTTTGTGTGTTTCAACTTACATCTTATATCCAAAGCCCTTTCTCTCAAGGGAGTTCATCATCCAATCCACCCTCACCATTGATATTCAATAGAATGGATTGGGGAATGAACTTCGGCATTTAAGGATCCTCCAGCTACTACCTTAATGACAAACCATTAAGCTGGGATGCCTTGAATGGATAAGATTGGAATCGCTCTATATTCCTGATAGGAAAATATTTTGAGAGTAGGATTCCATCTTCACCTTGACCCAACCCGAAGCCGAGTATTGGTACATCATTTTGTGTTGTGGATCAAAGGAGCAGAAGACTTTTCGTCAACAAGGAGGAGGAGATCTTCGACACTGTGCTAAACGGGACTCATCAGCTTATTTGTAAGTATCCAGAGTCCAAGAGGACACTTGTGATCATTCCTTTCTAGGATTGGGTCTTAAGTGGTTCTCACCCTTTGAAGTCCTCAAGGAGGCCTCCGGCGGGAGTGTACGTGGTGGGTGCGTTGTGTGGACCCTTGCACTGTGGAGAGCATAAACATCTGCTTAGCAGTGAACCAGTAAAACTTTGGGTTTTAGGTGAACCGGGTAAAACCTTAGGGTTTGAGGTCAACCATGTAAAAACCTCCAGTAGGGTCATATGGAAGATCCTTGGCCAGTGTGCCTAAAAGTGGGTGTGTTGTGTTGACCCTTTCTCGTGAGAGCATAAACAGTCAGCCTCAGTGTAGGTTGTAAAGGTTGAAGGTGAACCTGATTTAAAACCTTAGTTTAGAGGTGAACCATTGTGAAACCTCCTTAGTGAAATCCGGTACACTCAAGGGTTGAGTGCGGTTACCGAGAGTGATGAGACTTATCGTCGAACCACTATAAAATGACTGTGTTTGAGATTGTTATTTTGATTGAGTGATTTTCTTTAATACTTCCATATCTAAATATCTGATCACTTCTCACACACCTACACAGTCATATCCATCATGAACTAGATTGTATATTGTTTACTCCTTAAGCAGTTTGTGATTGGATCCTTTACCAGGCTTGGAAGCCAGTAGAGTTACATTTGAGTAATCCTGAGAATTGCATGATCATAGGATTAGTGAAGTAGGATTTTTAAATAACTCATAAAAACTCTAAAAAGTCCTATTCACCCCCCTCTAGGACATATTGGCATATTCTTTCTTCAACTAGTGCGGTCTTTACCGCCATTTCATATATAATGCATTCCACGTGTTTGTAGAAATACTTGAATGAAATTATAATTATGATTTGTACTTACCATGACTATAACCTAGAATACGTGCTTGTTATATGTATGAAAACTCCTTTGTGAAAGGATTTGCCATAATATATGCCGTAACTAATTTAGTTTATGTATATAATAATGTGTAGTCTAAGTGTTTGATAAAATGTCTGAATGAGAAATTGCTTGATGAATTGTATTTAATGAGGGTGTTGAGATAGTATTCTCAACTACCTTATTAATATTTATAGTTTACTTCATGTAATCTAAATTGTTACTACGTGATTGATGGATGAAATGTATATGTTTAACCACATGTTCAATATGTTTGATCAAATGCTCAAATGAGAATTATATTTGAATTGTTTGTTAAATGTTGTTATGACTATCACATGTGACTACCTATTGCATTTGAATATGATTGGGACTACTATGCAGTCCAGGCAATCGGTAACGGTTCCTGATTGAATGGCCAAACTAGCCTCACCACATTGGATACGTTCGAAGAATCCGAGTCGTACGATGATTGCCGACAGTGGTTAGGCCACATGGGGTGCTTATGCGCTCCATGTCGACTAATTCAGCATGCGCTCTTACCAATTGAACTTATCAAATAACCCGATTGGCCTATTGTGTGTTTACCATGTATGGATGCTACTGTTTGAATCTAAGGTGCCACTTTCCAAGGTAAAGCCCGTTTCAACCATGGTACCATGATCTGCTAAGACTCATGAGCCGAGCATGGTGGTATGGGACACCGTGGTCGATCTGTCGGCCTACGCTAGGGTGACGAGCCTCCTTGTAGTATCCAGTGAGCAACCTAACCTCGTGAGTCGAATACAGTGGTATGGGACACTGTATTCGAGCTGTCAGCCTACGATAAGGTGACGAGTCTTCCCGTAATGTCCTCGAGTATAAACTAGGCCTACGCTGAGGTGACGAGCCTCTTCGTAGTGACCTCAAGTGTAAACTCGTGAACTTACCTATCCATTGCTTTCATAAAGGGTGATGCCCTACAACTTGCCTATCATATGTGATTAACTAGGATTGACGACCCTAGATGGATCATTGTTGGGTAAGTGATATAAAGGGAGGTACCTTAGCTTCCCGAATCTGCTGTATGAATAAGCCTAATAAATTATTTGGCTAACACGACCATGCACCGCATTGCATGTGCTTTGGTGAGGAAGCACATGTTTAAGGAGTTTGCCATGCACAATCGTGAGATGATGTCACTGAGGGAGTGCAGGCGAGGGCATGCATCATTACATCATACCATTCCTGCATTAACAAGAGTACTTAGGTAAAGCCCATTTCAACCATGGTACTACTGAGTTGATCATTCACTCCCACCCTGGGACGGTGTTTTAAAACACTAACCAGACTCTGTTTTAGATGCAAATCATGGCGAGGTTTATGCGATAGAGCCGGACTTCTTTGACGAGGAGTTCTCCTACGTTCAGCTCTCAGGCGGGTCTGGGTAGACTAGAGTTGCATTACCGGGATTACATGGATACTGGATTAGTTGAACATTTACATTGTGACATTTTGTGTATTTTGAAACAACATTTGTATATATTCAGCCCAGCTACATGATCATACTCTGGAGTTTATGAAACACGTAGGAGAACTTTATATATTAAATTCAGTCTTCTGCTTGCCTAATTACATTAACTCTAGGGTATGATATGCTGATTTAGTATAATCCCACTCATGTTTAATGCACTAACATGGACAACATTTAAACATCATTATCTATGTTGCATAAGTGATGCGTTTGAACTCGAGAGTTGAGCTATGCTTTACTTTGTGTGAGGGAGTCATACTTTACTTTGCGCGAGGGAGTCATGACAGTAGAAGGGTAAGGTCGTTTTGGGCCTATATGACAGCCAATGACCGTCTCTAATGCATACGGTCTCTGATTGTCTCAAATGACCACTATAAGACAGCTAAAGACTGTCTCTAATGCAAACGGTCTCTGACCGTCTCAGATGACCACTATAAGATAGTTAAGGACCGTCTCTAATGCAGAAGGTCTCTGACTGTCTCAGATGACCACTCTAAGATGGCTAAGGACTGTCTCTGACAGTCTCAGATAACTGCTTATAGGACAGCTAAGGACCGTCTTCTATTCAAGATGGTCGATAACCATCTTTTCTCCGTAGTTATCGACGGATTTTGACCATCTTAAATGATTTATGCACGTTCAACATTTATAAGACGATTTTGGTTCATATTAAAGATAGTTAAGAGCCGTCTGAAATTTTAGAGACGGTTCATATGTGTCTTTAAACAAACGTGTAAGTGCTATGGTCTCATGCTCCTTTGGTTGACAAATTTTGTGTGACAAAACGTCTTTCTGTGTCCTGTACTTGTATGATCATTTATTGGAATTCAAGACACCTCAAGAAGCTACATGTTGAAGCCTCAAGAAGCTACAATGTTGAAGTTCAAATCTAAAGAAACAACGCATGAAGTAGTTCTATGTTGTTCAATATCTCAAGCATGATATGGTTCAAGACCTCAAGCCTGATATGATTCAAATTATCTACATTCGTTGAATGGTTGAAGTTCAATGTCCATACGACATGGTTCAGGTTTGAATGACCTTAGGTTGACCCTTTAAGTAGGTCACTTTGGATACATAAATCAAATATTTTTTTACACAAGGTTGGTCTATTCTACGACCAGTCCTAGCTCTTGTTCGACCAGTCCTAGCATTGGTTCGACTAGTCCAAGAAATTCCACGACCAGTCCTAAGTAGTTGAAGATTTTTCAGAATTTTTGGTACGTGCACGACCAGTCCTGGAGGTCCTTCGACCGGTCGTAGGTGTGGCTTCGACTCGTCCACGACCAGTCGTGGAGCTACGACTTAAAGTCCAGCAACGAAATCACTGGTCCTACGACCAGTTGTAGGTATCTACGACCAGTCGTAGGTGACCCACGACCAGTCGTAGGGTACTCACGACCAGTCGTGGAACGGCTTTCAAATATCGCGCTTATTTTTTCAAAAGTCTGTTAGAGCTACGACCAGTCGTAGGTTTCTAAGACCAGTCGTAGGAGCGATTTCTGCTTCTATAAATTGAACACGAAATTCAGAGTTTTAATAACTTCAACTCCATTCGATTCAAGAATTTTCAAGTAATCACTCTGAGATAAGTCTGTGTTTATTTTAAGCTAGATTGTGCTTATTTAATATTTCTTTTTGCTAGCTTATTTAATTTGATTTTGTTTCTATATTCCAATCTTATTTGAAAAGAGGAATTATCTTATTCCTTCTTCTTGGAATCAAAATCAAATATAGCTACACCCAACGAGTTAAATCTAAAATCAATTAGAATTTAAACCTTATGAATGTGAGTATTGGAAATTGAACTTTGACATTCAAATCATCTACTCCGATTGGTTCTACCGAGCTGCTACGAAAAAGGAGAAATCCAGGTATTTTACATTCTGTAAAATTCATTTACTTTTGGTTTTGTTTGAGGTTAAGCCAGAAAAATCTCATTGTACTGGTTTTGTTTGAGGGTGAGCCAGAAAAATCTCATTGTATTGGTTGTCTGAGGAAAACCAGAAAACTCAGAAAAGAGGGATTTTTGAATTGTGTAAGCCCAAGTGAAAAAGACACAATTGTAAAGGTTTTTGGTGAACCTGTGAAAACCTATTTGTTAGTGAACGCTAATATCCCCTGTGTGAGGATATTAGGAGTGGAGTAACTTTTTGTGTGGCTGTTGGAAAACAGTTGGTGTACACACAAGCGAACCACTATAACTCTTTGTCTTGTGGATTGAATGCTTGCTTAATTTTCATATCTTTTATCATTCGATCTTGTGGAATGTACAAGTGGATGTGAATGTTGTAATTATTTACATTTCAAGCAAGTGTGGGGATTGTTGTAATAATTTAGATCTTACTTCTGCATTTAATTACAATTCCTTGCTATTTCATTTACTTATATTAATATTGAGTCCTTGATCCAAAAGAGGTTCTAGAAATAAGGTTGTCCTACCATAAGCCCTTGTTGATTATGGTGTAAGGTTGTCCTTAGAACTGAATTTGCATCAATCTCTCGATACCTATTTATCAAGGTGATTTAAATTTAGCTTTGTGAATTGATTCATATAGTAAGGCTATTGGCTTATTTTATTTCCGCTGATTTTATTTTAAATTGGCATAGTCCTATTCACCCCCCCCCCCCCCCCCCCTCTAGGACATATAGCTTGGCCTTTTCAAAAGGGATTTTGCAGACGGTCCACAACCGTCTCAAAATTCATCTTATTTTCCCCTTTTTCACGTAGTGAAGAGGCAACCTAGGAAAGGGAGGCAGAAGTTAAGCAGAAGTACCCTCACTTATTTGGTGACACACCACATGTAATTTCGAGGATGATTTCTTTTTTTAGGGGGGGTAGACTATAATACCCTGCATCTCAAGTACACGGGTGTTACCATTAAAACCTTTGCTAGTATATTTGTGAACCTAATCGATAAATGGTTCTAACTTAAACCAAGACAGTAAGAATAATCCCGACCATTCGTCAAAATTATCCATCAACGCCTGGACAAGTCATCCAAAGAACTAAACGAGACCATCCACTAGTCTTAGGGATAAGCCTATTACCCAGGAGTAGACCCTGTGAACAAATGGACGGATGGATGGTTGTCCAGGTGTACACATGTAGTGGCAACGTGTGAAAGGCATGATGTAGACAAAGTTATTAGGCCTGGACACACTAGTGACTCTAAGACTCCTTTTGACTGTCGATATCTAAAACCAGAAAGATCCAACCCTCAGATTGGTGGGGATTCGCAAATGATTGCCCCAATCACAACATATGGGCCACCAGGACGTTGGATCGATTTGATCACCAGCCCTATGCCTCTAACAAGGTCTCCGAGGAGAATGAACGGTGTATATCTCACGATTCCATCATGATGGGGCCCACACAAGAGTGCACATGCACCATGGAAGACGTACGCGCAGTGCACCAGACTATCAAGATGGTTAAACGGGCATTGACCCGATTGATTTTTAAAAAATGGGATTTCCTCCCATTTTCCTGCCCACATCGAGTTTGAACAGATGATGCCCATTTTGGACAAGATGTGGCCCACCTTCGGCCACCATCTACGTGATCTAGACCGTCCATCGGGTAAGGGGGCCCCGGACGACTAGGTCCATGGTGACTGATCGGACCCATGCAAGCGTGCATGCACTCGGGTAGGAGCCAAACAAGGGCATACGTCGGCGTTCCTCCAAAGAGAGAGGGTTGGATGGGTACCACGTTGGCGATCCAAGGTAACAGCCCATTTTTAATCCCAACCATTCATTGAGGACGCTTCTCAGTGCTCCTTTCAGTTCTAAGAATGGGTAAGCACTCGACTACGCAACAGAAAGGCGTGGGAGACATTTCCACTTCGGGAAACTTGAGCTGGCGCGATTCGGACCTCCCACTAGGCTTCATAGATCAATCTCAGCCGTCCCCTTTAGGGCAGCAACGGCTCTATTAGAAATATTTCCTCGTCTCACGAGAAAACCATGAAGGACAAAAGATCTCATGAGATATAGAAAAACGACGATGATTGGTGGGAAAAGTGGGCCCTATAATGATCAATGGCCCCATTTGACCCATTCAAACGAATCAGATCACGCTAATAGGCCGCAAATAAAATCTACCATTTTCAGCCATGTCATCTTCCCCGTTAGATCAAAATACCCACCAAGATGGCGTGGGCCCCATGACAAATAAAAAGTTACGTTTTCGGTGGGCCATAGCAGAAGAAACCCATCCTTGGTGATGGATGGACCCCATGCATCTAAAAATCAGAGGAAAATGAGTGAGTTCAGCCACCAAATCTCGATCGTTGGATGGACCATTTGAGCACGCTTCACTGCTATAAAAGGAGAACGTCCGCCTTGGGACTTTCACTAGATAATCAAAGAGAAAATAGGAGAAGAAATAGGAAGGGAAAGGGAGAAACGGTTTGAGCATAGTGAGCTCTATGCTGCACTGCACCAAGTCAACTGATCAGTTTGGACTGACTTAGGTTAGTGTAGACCGGAGACATCACGCCAAGGAAAGAGGGAAATAGAGGGAAGAGAGAGAGAGAGAGAGAGAGAGAGAGAGGAGAAGAGAAGAAAATCAAGGGAGAGAGTGGACGTTGTGCCACTCTACACCACTCTACCTAGTCGATTGTGTTGAGTCGACTTAATCTATCTGCACCAGGCTGACCCTGCAGCTCTAATGAAGGTGAGTTAGGCCTCGCTACCCGTGAAGTTGGAGTTGATCAAGTTGGTTCAAGCCCTTCTACCTCAGAGGTTGGCATGACCGGCGCCATCCGAGTGGGGTTTCACTGTCGTTCAACTGATACTCGTCAGAGCGGCAGCTGCAACCGGCAGCACCGTTCCAACTAGGCCTTCAAGCCAGCAAGGCAACGCTAGTTCCTTGCACGTCCAGAAAGAGTTGAAGGAGATGAGAAGCCTAGAGTAGTGTTGCTGCACCAACCGCTCGAACTAGCCCAACCCAAGGGGAGTTGAGGAGATCCATCAAGGTTCAGGCTCGGGCTCAGTGTTCGGATTTGTCAGGCAGACCTGTTGTAGCTACTGGGACTGTTTCAGGGTTGCTGAACCACCCAAACTGTCTTGAGCAGCCACACAATCATAGGTGACACTTCCACTGAGTCAACTCACCTCAAGTCACAGGAACTGACTCGAATGCTATTTGTTTCAAGAATATACACAGTTAATTGATCAACCACATGAACGTCGTAGATCGAATCCTAATACGTGGGCCACCCCTCAAGTAACCATCTTCAACTGAGTTCAGACCAACTGAGTCAACTCAATTAGTCGACTCTCTCTTTGCTAAAGCCATTTTCAAATGAGTTCGGATCCTCTAGGTGCCAAAACCATGACTTTCCTATTTCTTTTTCCTCCTTTGTTGTATAAGTGGCTGGTCCATCCTAGTGAGCAATGCATTATTCAATGCATTACAAATCACACGGTCTAATTAGAATGCAACAACCACAATTTTGCTGCTTGATGCAAACGAAGGATCCATATTCCTCCCAGATATAAGAGGCCTTAGAGCTACCTAAAGATAGCTTGTGTCAGTAAATCTCTAAGGAAGCTAATCTATCTTAATAGGGCTGGACCGTCCCACCTCCAAGTTAGCTCACCAAGGCAAACAAGTGGACGTTACAAGGTTCTTAGTCTGTAGAAAGACAGTCGACCTGTAAGGCGATGACTTTTCCCCTTAAGCTTTCCATCTCCAAGTTAGGCCAAGGATAGCTTCCATTTAGATTATGATAACTAGCTTAGAATTTTGATCACTTGTACTAAAATTCTAAATCATATTAGTTGGTTTACATTGATCCACGATTGATAACTTGCAAACCATGTTCATGTGAAATAAACGCTAAACTCTACATGTTAGATTCCCATTTTAGTTGGCAGCTCATAAATTATGTTCTCATGCAATGATCGTTAAACCTACATTTTGAGTTTCACTTTAATTGTTAGTTTATGCTTGATTTCATAATCTTTAGTAATAGTTCAAATTCTATTAACAACACATAACTTGTATGTTGTATTCACACACCTCCACATATCAATGATTTGTTTGAAAGACGCTTATAAAATCAAAATCTCTACATTAAATGGGGGAACCTCCACCTATGTATGTGAGTCCACACTTAGGGTGTAACGAGACAAATTAGGTTAAGAATAGACCCTTAACCTGGAGGTTATTTTGGTGGTGAATTATTAATGGCATTTACCATCCATATAGAGCTGTACTCGAGCAGGCTAAGCTCGGGTACTCGATTGACTCGACTCAGAATACTCGACTCGTCTGAGTTAGAGTCGAGTACGAGCGGGTTTCCACGACTCATTTTTATTATGAGTACGAGTCTAGAGGTACTCGACTCGGTACTCGACTCGGTGCTCGACTTGGTACTCGACTCGAACCCGTATATATAAGCCCACCCAAAAAAAACCCTACCCCACCCACCCGTCATTTTCAACCAGCGAGCGCCTCCCTCTTCTTCCCTCTCTCTCTCTCTCACTCGCCCCTGTCCCCTGTCCGACGGTGCTAGAACCTGTCGCTCGTCCCTGCGGCCTGTCCGGTGATGGAGCTCGTCCATGCCACTCGTCCGGTGCCGCAGCTCGTCCCTGCCAGGCTGTCACTCGTTTGTCATCGCCCTGCCCTGTACGCAGCTGCAGGTCGTTCCTGCCCAGCTCGCTCGGTAATGTGTGGGTTTGATTTTTTATTTTTTATTTTTTATTTTTTATTTTTAGAAATTGTTTAATATATGTTGATATAGAACTCGCCTCGAAAACTCAGACTCGACTCGAATCGTTTACTACTCATACTCGGCTCGTACTCGGGCGAGTAAAGTACCAGCAGGGAGTCCATGCTCGTTGGCCGACTAGAGCCGAGTACGAGCAGCACTCGGGGGTTAAGAACCCAGTACGAGTAGGGCGATACTCGACTCGACTCGACTCGTGTACAGCTCTACATCCATGTGATGTTCTCGACTACGTGGCCTTGGAATGAATTATTTACCGCCCTGATTTAACGCTGCCCTACTATCTTGATTTAAAATTTATATCATACATCCTTATACCGCATCGATTCACTTTTAACCTAAGATTTGGCATTTACCCTTGCGGCTTCGACGGTTCATTCCCATTCAACCATGTGTGGTAAATTTTCCCCTGTATCGAATTTGATTGGCTACTTGTTGATCGGTTCAATTAAACATCCTAAGGTGGTAGACTCATGGGCCAGGGATGGTGGTCATGGGACACTATGTTCGAGCCACCAGCTTACGCTGGGTGACAAACCCCCTGTAGTGACCTTTGAGTTTTAGTAAACTGGCTAATTGCAAATGGAATAATAACAGTTGGGCTAATCATTGTAAGTGCTATGGTCTCATGCTCCTTTGATTGTCAAATTTTGTGGTGCCAAAACATCTTGTGGTGCCAAAACCTTTATCTGTGTGTATTGTGCTTGTATGTTGTTGATATATATATGATTCAATATGACATCTCAATGGTTCAAGACATGTACGATGCTCTGCTTCAGGAATGCAAGGTTATGTACTTTGTCCTCTCTATCTATGCATCAATATTCAGAGCTCATCGATAAGAAGAGTGTTTGTTCAAGACTTAAGTACATTTCAAGACTTAAGTACAACTCAAGTTGAAGTTTAAATTCAAGCTGTAGAAGATCTCAAGATCAAGCTACATCAAGTAGAGATCTCAAGCTTCAAAGGTTAACCATCATCTGAAAGGATGAAGTTCAATGTTCATACTTCATGTCCCAGGTATGATAGACCTTAGTTTGACCTTAGGGTAGGTCATTTTGTATACATAATTCAAGATGAATCTTTTTACATGAATTTGGTCTGTTCTAAGACTAGTCCTAGACCTTGTTCAACTAGTCCTAGACCTGGTTCGACCAGTCCAAGAAATTCCTCGACTAGTCCTAAGTTGTTGAAGATTTTCAGAATTTTTTTGTTATTCTTTGACCAGTCTTGGAGACTTCGACCGGTCGTAGGGATGTCACGGCTCGTCCTTCGACCAATCCTAGATCTACGACTCAAACTCCAGCAACCAATTCTGGTTACCTATGACCAGTCCTGGGTCAACTACAACCAGTCGTAGAATCCTAAGACCAGTCGTAGAACTGATTTTTCAGATCACGCTTAAAATTTTAAAATGTCGTTGGTGCTACGACCAGTCGAAGGGTTCCTAAGACCAGTCGTAGACGCGATCTTTGCATCTATAAATTGAACACGAATTACAAAGTTTTTCATCGATTAATTTGAGAAAATTCAAGCCTCCACTCTGAGATAAGTTGTGTTCATTTTAAGCTACGCTATGCATATTTAATATTCTTTTGTTAGCTTTTCTTATTTGATTTTATTCCTATATTCCAATATTATTTTGAAAAGAGGAATTGCTATATTCCTTCTTCATTGGAATCAAAATCAAATAGAGCTATGACCAATTTGGTTTAATTTAAAATCAATTAGAACCTAGAACTATTTCTTAAGTGAGTATTGGACATTGAACGTTGATTCGAACATCTACTCTGATTGGTTCTACCGGGCTGCTACAAAAGGAGAAATCTAGGTATTTTACATTTATTGTAAATTCATTATTTTGGTTTTTTTTTAGATTCGCCAGAAAAATCTCATTGTGTTAGTTATCTGAGGAGAGCCAGAAAACTCAGAAAGTGTGGGTTTTTGGATTGTGTAAGCCCAAGTTAAAAAGACACAATTGTGAAGGTTTTAGGTGAACCTGTGAAACCTATTTTAATAGTGAACGTTGATATCTCCTGTGTGAGGATATTAGGAATGGAGTAGCAAGTTGTGTGGCTGTTGTTTAACACTTTGTGAACACACAGGTGAACCACTATATATCAGTGCGTTTTGTGATTTGAATGCTCTTTTAATTTCTATATTTTTAATCATTCAGATTTGTGGAATGTATATCTATATGTGAATGTTATAATATTTACATTTTAAGCAAAGTGGAGAATGTTGTAATAGTTTAGAATTTATTTATTGCTATTTCCTTTATTTCCTTTCTGTTTGAGTTTTGATATTCAATTTCTTCTAGTAAGGTTGTCCTGCCATAAACCCTTGGTTTTTATGGTGAAAAGGTTGTCCTTAGAACAACGTTAGTATCAAGCTCTTTATTTAAGATTACTTTAGATTTCAGTTCTTTGATTTATTTAAAGTACCGTTCTTTATTTTTATAAGGCTATCGTAATTCAATTCCACTGTTAAATTTTAAATTTGGCACAGTCCTATTCACCCCCCCCCCCCCCCCTCTAGGACATATAGCTTGGCCTTTTCAATCATGCATTCATAACATACAGACGATGACAAGTGGCTAATTCTGGATGTTGTAGCACGTGCCTTTAGTCGTGGTGGTATCGTTTTGCTAGCTCCCAAAGCATCGACTATCGATGGTTTTCGTTAGTAAGAGCTTCTTTTACATTAGTCGGTTCTATCTGAGATGTAAAGCACACATAGTTTCACATATCTTCAAGTTGTTTACGAGTATGCATACCAGTGAGAGGGTTTCCAAGATTAGATTAGAAGGATGGTCTTCAACTGTCCTTAGTTCAATGTTATTTTGACTTGATGAAGAGTCTAGTTTATTAATTAAAAGAACTTCATCATTTTCTGAACTTGAGATAGGTGTATTCAAGTGATCGTCTATAACCACATTAATGGACTCTTGAATTACACCAGTCCTCTTGTTAAGAACCCGATACGCTCGACTATTCAGAGCATACCCTAAAAATATCCCTTCATCACTTTTGGTGTCAAACTTACCCAGATTTTCTCGGTCACGTAAGATGTAGCAGTTGTTGCCAAAAACTCAAAAGTATTTGACAGTAGGCTTCTTATCAAACCACATTTCATAAGCAGTTTTATCATTTGATTTTCTAGTATAAACACAGTTAATTATATAGCAAGCTGTATTAACGGCTTCAGCCCAAAGATTTTTTGGAAGCTTCATACTATTTAGCATTACATTTGCCATTTCTTAAAGCACTCTATTTTTCTTTTCCACTATATCATTTTGTTGTGGTGTTTCGGCCACAGAATATTCATGTGATATTCCCTAATCACTGCAAAATTTCTCAAAACCGCTATTTTCAAATTTCGAACCATGATCACTATGGATATTAAAGACTTGTGATTCTTTTTCCGTTTGGATACGTTTAAGTATCCTCTTTACTTCATCGAGAGTTTCTGATTTCTCTCTCAAGAAGATTACCCAAGTGTACCTGGTAAAGTCATTAACAATTACCAGAATGTACTTCTGACCACCTCGACTCTCCGTTCTAGTTGGTCCAATGAGATCCATGTGGAGAAGTGAAAAGGCCAAGCTATATGTCCTAGAGGGGGGGGGGTGAATAGGACTATGCCAAATTAAAATAAAATCAGCGGAAATAAAGTAAACCAATAGCCTTACAATTATAAATCAATTCACAATGCTGAAATCAAATCACCTTGATAAATAAGTATTGAGAGATTGATACAAATTCAGTTCTAAGGACAACCTTACACCATAATAAACAAGGGCTTATGGTAGGACAACCTTATTTCTAGAACATCTTTTGGATCAAGAACTCAATTTTAATAGAAATAAATGAATAGCAAGGAATTGAAATTAAATGCAGAAATATAGATCTAAATTCTTACAACAATCCCCACACTTGCTTGAAATGTAAATAGTTACAACATTCACATCCACTTGTACATTCCATACAATTGAATGATAAAAGATATGAAAATTAAGCAAGCATTCAATCCACAAGACAAAGAGTTATAGTGGTTCGCCTGTGTGTACACCAACTGTCTTTCAACAGCCACACAGAATGCTACTCCACTCCTAATATCCTCACACAGGGGATATTAGCGTTCACTATCAAATAGGTTTTCACAGGTTCACCCAAAACCTTTACAATTGTGTCTTTTTCACTCAGGCTTACACAATTCAAAAACCCCTCTTTTCTGAGTTTTCTGGCTCTCCTCAGATAACCAATACAATGAGATTTTTCTGGCTTAACCTCAAACAAAACCAAAAGGAATGAAATTTTACAGAATTGTAAAATACCTGGATTTCTCCTTTTCGTAGCAGCCCGGTAGAACCAATCGGAGTAGATGATTGAATGTCAAAGTTCAATTTCCAATACTCACTTTATATGGTTCTAAATTCTAATAGATTTTAGATTTCAACTAGTTGGGCGTAGCTATATTTGATTTTGATTCCAAGAAGAAGGAATAAGGTAATTCCTCTTTTCAAATAAGATTGGAATACAGAAATAAAATCAAATTAAATAAGCTAGCAAAAAGGAATATTAAATAAGCACAACGTAGCTTAAAATAAACACAGACTTATCTCAAAGTGATCACTTAAAGTTTCTTGAATTGAATCGAGTTGAATTCTGAAAACTCTGAATTTCGTGTTCAATTTATGGAAACAAAAATCGCGTCTACGACTAGTCTTAGAAACCTTCGACTGGTCGTAGCTCTAACGGATATTTGAAATATTGAGCGCGATCTTTGAAAGTCGTTCCACGACTGGTCGTGGGAAGCTTACGACTGGTCGTGGGTCACCTACGACTGGCCGTATCTCTCTACGACTGGTCGTAGGACCATAGATTAGCTTGCTGGACTTTGAGTCGTAGCCCTACGACTGGTCGAGAACGAGTCGAAGACACTCCTACGACCGGTCGAAGGACCTCCAGGACTGGTCGTAAGTGTACCAAAAAATTCCAAAAATCTTCAACAACTTAGGACTGGTCGAGGAATTTCTTGGACTGGTCGAACAGGAACTAGGACTGGTCGTAGAATAGACCAAACTTATGTAAAATAAACATTTGATTTATGTATCAAAGTGACCTACTTATAAGGTCAACCTAAGGTCAGTCAAACCTGAAAACATGTCGTATGGACATTGAACTTCAACCATTCAACGAATGTAGAAATTTGAACCATATCAAGCTTGAGATCTTGAACTTGTTGTAGCTTTAATCTTGAGATCTTCATCAACGTGAAATACTTCATGCGTTGCTTATGAGTCTTGAAGTCATTTCTTGAGTCTTGAAGTTGTTTCTTGAGACTTGAACTTCAACATTGTAGCTTTAAACATTGATAGGATGATGAAGTACACTTTGTATTTCTTAAAGACATCCAATGTCATGAAGTGTTTATGCAGTGTCTTGAAACATATAAATCACCATACAAGCACAAGACACAGATAGATGTTTTGACACAACAAAATTTGACAACCAAAGGAGCATGAGACCATAGCACTTACAAGAAGTTCGAGTGGTTTAGATGTGGCATTGGAGTTCACCTTTTTGTGAGTGCTCCTGATTTGTTTGCCAATCTGACATTCGCCACATATTTTGTCTACTTTATATATTTTGGGTAAACCTCTTACCAACTCTCTTTTGCTCAATCTATACAAGTTACGGAAGTGTACATGTCTGAGGCGTTTATGCCATAATTCAGTCTCATCGGTTTGGACCATGTAACACGATAGATTAGATGAGCTTGAATCATAAATAATGTAGCAGTTTTCAAAAGTTTTGCAACTAGTTAAATTACAGAACCATTTTTATTTAAAATTTCACACCCTTGGTTAGTAAATTTTACACTATGATTATTATCGCATATTTGAGAGATGCTTAATAAATTATGTTTTAACCCTTCTACATATAAAACATTCTCAAATAGAGGAAGGTTAAAGAGTTGAACCGTACCTTGGCCAAGAATTCTATAGTTGCTACCATCACCGAATGTGACTGAACCATCAGTCATGTCTTTAAGATTAGTGAACAGTCCTTTGTTAACTGTCATGTGTCTGGAGCAACCACTGTCTAGGTATTACTTTGAATGGCTCAAAGCTTTGAAGCTGTGTGGGCAACCAAACAAGTAACCTTCGAAACCCATTTCATTACAGTTTTGGGTTTAGGAGTATAGTTGGTCTTCTTATGTTTGTAGTTGTTATAAGACCAACCCACTGAGTTAGATTTTAAGAGCTCCTTAAGTAAGTCAACAATTTTCTTAGCTAAAGGATTATGATTTTGATTTTTATAGTTGATATCATTGTTTTTAGGTTTTAAGTTTTGAAAAACATTTTTTGAATAATTTTGATTCAGACTTTTTCCTTTTGAGTTAGAAGACTCCCCTTTCAAAAATTTGGGTGGAGTATTGTTTGGGAGGAATACTTTTGTCGTAGCCCAATCCAAATCGATCGGCACATTTTTGGATCCGGATAAGAGTTTTTCTAACTTAGGATCACCTTGGGCATACCTCCATGTGTCTTTCAAACTCAAAAGTGGAGAGGCTTCAAGTTTTAGCTTTTCATTTTCAGATTTTAGGTTTTCAACAAGGGAGGTTTCGAAATCTAAGTCGCACTTAGTTTTTTCAAAACAATTTGAAATATGAAATTTTTCTAAGACTAGATTATTAAAATTTTCTTTTAGTTTTGAAAACTTTGCTTTATTAAGTTTTCACGTTACAAGAATTTGGAACTTTATTTGTGTAGGGCATCATAAGCATCTTGAAGATCTTCTTCATTTTCATGGTCACTATTCAAATATTCTTCACTGGTTGTATCATCATAATCTGAAAAAGTGAACTTGGCTAGAGTCATTAGGGCTATAACATCATTACTCGGCTCAGTTTCAGAATCTTCTGACTCAGAAGAAGCTTCAGAGTAGGAAGATTCATCCCATGTAGCTAACATACCTTTCTTTTTAGGTTTGTCCTTTTTAGGACATTTGTTCGCTAGATGCCCATATTCATGGCAGTTGTAACATTGGCTGTCTTTTAAAGATTTCCAAGTTTTAGATCTAGATCTTTTCTTTTCATTAGGTTTTTGCAAATCAATCCTCTTTTTACTTTTGAAAATCTTATAAAACTTTTTAGCTAAAAGGGTCATATCATCTTCAGAATTTTCCAAATCAGAACAGTTATTTTCTTGAGAAATATTTTTAAAAGACTTAAGGGCGATGGATTTACCTTTAAGAGCTTTAAAGTTTAACTCATAGGTCTGTAAGGAACCAACCAATTCTTCTATCCTCATATTATCCGTATCACGAAGTTCCTGGATCGCAGTCACCTTTGAATTGAACCGTTCAAACAATTAGCGTAGTATCTTTGCACAGACTTTACTTTCTGGGATTCTATCGCCAAAACCCCACATAGAGTTAACAATGTCATTTAATCTTGTATAGAAGTCCATGAAAGTTTCACTTTCTTCCATACGTATTTTCTCAAATTTGGTTGTGAGGATTTGGACTTTATATTTCTTGACAATTGTTGTTCCCTCATGTGTCATTTCCAAAATATTCCAGGCTTGCTTTGCAGTATCATAGGATATAATTCTCTTGAATTCATCTGGTGATAGTTCGTAAGTAATAGTATTTAAAGCATTTGCATTGGCACTACTCTCACTTTTCTAAAGAGCGGACCAAGAAAAATAAGGTGAGACTTTTATCATTTTAGATCCATCAGTGCCAGTTACTTCAGTGGTAGGAGGGGTCCAATTGGTCATTGTGGCTTGCCACACGCTCTCATTAATGGATTTTAAGAAAATCCTCATTCTGGCTTTCCAATAGGCATACTTGGAGCCATCAAATGGTGGAGGACTAGTGACTGAAAGGCTATCAAAATCTGACATCTAAAAAGCTCAGATCGATTAGCTTAGGAAATTAATCTAAAAACAAAGCAAGCTATTACGCTCTGATACCACTTGAAAAGGCCGAGCTAAGAGTCCTAGAGGAGGGGGGGGGGTTTATAGGACTATGCCAAATTAAAAATTAAATGCCAAATTTAAACAAATATAAATAAAGATAGCATTAAACAATCCCACAAAGCAGAAATAAATAGCAACCTCAAATGTACAAGTATTGAGAGGTTTAAACAGATGTTGTTCTAAGGACAACCTTACACCAAAAACCAATGGCTTATGGTAGGAAAACTTGATTCCTAGAAAGGTCTATGTATCAAAATCTCAAACCAATACAGAGGAATAAAGAATAAAATAGCAAAGAAAATAACTAAGCTATTATAACATTCCCAGACTTGCATAAAAGATTACAATATTCTCCACAAATGCTTAAAAGGAAATTACAACATTCAAAGAAAGCCACAATCAATCAATCACCACAAGACCAGAAATTATAGTGGTTCGCTTGTGTGTACACCAACTTTTTAGAAAAACAGCCACACAACTACTCCACTCCCAATATCCTCACACAGTGGATATTAGCGTTCACTATGCAATAGGTTTTTCAAGGTTCACCTAAAACCTTCACAATTCTGTCTTTCAAGTCGGATTACACAATTCAAAAAACCCTACACTCTAAGTTTTCTAGATCACCTCAGACAAACCAAAAAGAAAGAGATTTTTCCTGGCACAATCTCAAAGAAACCAAAAACAGAAATGTAAAATACTTATCTGGATATTCTCCTTTGATGAAGCCCGAAAGAACCAATTCAAAGTAGATGTTCAATGTAGATGTTCAATGTCCACACTCACTTATGAAAAGTTTCTAAGTTCTAATTGAATTTTAGATTAAATCACCTTGGGCTTGCTTGATTTGATTTTGATTCCAAGAAATGGGGAAAACTAAAATTCGTTCTTCAAATAAGATTGGAATGTAGAATCTCAAAATCAAATACAAAAAGCTAATTAAAGAGAATATTAAATGAGCACTAAATAGCTTAAGAATATCATAAACTTATCTCTCAGAGTGGTGTCTTGATTTTACTTAAATTGAATGAAAAACTCTGAAAATCATGCTCTATTTATAAGTGTAGAAGTTGTTCACTCGACTAGTCTAGAGGACAGCTTGACTGGTCGAAGGACCAACAAGAATTAAAAAATTTGGGCGCGATAAGATAAGACTGTTCCACGACTGGTCGAGTGGCCTGCACGACCTGTCGAACCCTGCACTCAACTGGTCGTGTGGGACCCAATTTAGTTGCTGGACTTTGAGTCGAGCCTGCTCGACTGGTCGAGCACAGTTCACTCGACTGGTCGAGCAGTATCCAGGATTGGTCGAAGATCCAACAAAAAATCTGGAAAATTAATAACAAACCTTGGACTGGTCGAGCCAGTAGTACTAGGACTAGTCGAACAAAGGCTAAGACTAGTCAAGAAACAGCCTATAAAATTATATAGTGACCCAATTTAAGTATGCAATCAATATGACCTAACCTATGGTCAATCTAGGGTCTTACATAACTTATAAGTGATATTTGAACAATGAATCATCATTTACTTCGGTTGATAGTTGATCCTGAAGTATACAAAGCTTAATATTGAAGTACTTTGAATCTTGAACTTGAAGTACTTGAATAGTAATTCACCTTGAGTTGAACTTGTATATCTCTTATACTTGTGATGCTTGAATCCTGAATTGGAACATCTTAAACTTGTAATCGAAGTTCTTGAGGAAAAGACTTTTGTCCTTGTACATGAATTATAGGATCTTGAATATGTAGATGAGCTACACAAGATACAGATTCTAAGAAGTTTTGACACTACAAAATTTGGCAATCATAGGAGCTAGAAAACATAGCAGTTACAATCTCCCCCTTTATCAAATTCGTGACAAAACAAAATACATAAAAGAATCATACATGTACAATAAAGAATCATGCACCAGTTTCAACCTTGTCAAAGAATCATGCACCAGTTTCAAACTGGTCAAATCAACATGGTCAAATCATTACGCTTCAATACTCACATCAAAACTCATCAATACTCTCCCTTAATACCATATAGCAAAAAAATGATGTTACCTATCCACATTCTTCACACATTTATCATAATGAAATAGGCATGATAAAATTCTCCCCCCTTTTGTCACAATATGACAAAGGAAAGAACCGATAAATGATAATGGAAGAAAGATAAATAAGAAAGCAAATAGAATAGTAATGAATAATAAGAGAAGATATGAATAAGTTAACCAATTAACCAAGTCCACAATAAAAGGTAAGCATGTCCAAGCACATAATACAAGAGAAATTCAAGTATGTTAAAAGTTATTACATAATAAATATTTAAAAACTAATCTGAATCAGAAGAAGGAGCAGGTATGGTAGGATCAATTTGATGAAGTCCCTTGTTAATGCGCCTAAAATATTTGCCCATATATTTAAATTGCATTTCTTGAGACACATGCATACCTTCAACCTTCTCCATAAGTGAGCACAAACGCGCATCATAATCAGATGGCTGATAATCAGGATCACCAGCAGAATTAGATTCAATTTCATTAAAAATGTCATCCATATTGACATCATCTGGAGGCAAATCACCCTCCTCTTCATGTGTGTCCGCAGATCCATTAGCACCCCTATCAACTTAGCCTGGATCCAACTTCAAATTCATCTTGTTAATGTTAGAATTGTTGAAGGGTAGATGATGAATGAGATCTTTCCTAACAGGCATAGCCACTAAACTATGGGTGGCTAACACAGTCATAAGATAAGCAAAAGGTATGTCACATGTCTGTGACCTAGGTGGAGACGAAACTGAATTATGCTATGACAAATCAGAGAAGGAAGACATATAGAAATTCCAAAAATGATAGAATCGAGAATACGAACCATGAATGTAGTAAGCTCAGTTTTGTTACCAGATCGAGGATAGACATTTGAAATAAAAATCATATGAAGGATTCTATATCTGAGTAACATAAACTTGGAGGCGAGCACACTCCCAGTACTCCATTCCGTAAGCATATTACATAAATCTCTAGTGAGCATTCACTTCTCAGATTCAGAAGATTTGTCCATAAGAGAACTAATGGGAATACTTTCATCATTAACAGGTATATCCATTAACTCAGAAATAAGATGACGGTCCACATCAACTGGACCTTCTCTGGTTGTAATAGTAAATGTTAGATTCTCAGTAGAAAAGTCAGTAATGCAAGCATACATAGC
The DNA here is from genome assembly GCA_021015155.1 of Magnolia officinalis. Classification (NCBI taxonomy): domain Eukaryota; kingdom Viridiplantae; phylum Streptophyta; class Magnoliopsida; order Magnoliales; family Magnoliaceae; genus Magnolia; species Magnolia officinalis. The sequence continues at coordinate 33,862,827 of JAJHSJ010000008.1, forward strand.
CCACAAATGGAGCGGTATGTAGGTCCACCCCAATGCAATATGTTATCCCATCCTACAGACTGAAGGAGAGGAACAACATCAAACGGTGCCAAATGATCAGGATTAACAGTTCGTTCTACTATCACATTGCGCAAACGAATATCCCGCACATAACTGGATCTTCTTCAGGTGACTGAAGGTGGTGCACCGTGATAGGAGCCAAACGAGAAGAAGAAGGGCCACGAGATCCTTTCTTCTTATTTATACCCTCCATTTGTAATAAAAAAAAAGCAATGAATAAAGAGATTGCAAAAGAGGCAAGAAGGGTTTCTAGTAGATCAGATTTTTTGATAGAAAAACCCCAAAACAATCATAAAGCATGAAATAAACCACACAAATGAATAAAAGGAACTGCAAAGGACTTGAATCTATAAGAAAATGGAAAATAACGCACTAACCATGGAGGAATCGAAGATGGGTTCAACCGGTCGAGGTAGGGCTCGTTGGAGAAGAAGACCCAAATGAGGAGAAAGTGATTTTTTTCCCTAATAAAAGGTTAAACCCGTGTTTCACGACGGGTCGAGTACATGCTCGACCAGTCGTGCCACGACTGGTCGAGTATGTACTCGACTGGTCGTGCACCTCACAAAATTTACTATTTTACATAAATTTTGATTTCTAAAAAATTTTAAAATTAAAAATATATACATTATGATACAAAAAGACACAAATTATCAGTTCATTTTGCACATACCAAGATCAAATTTCAATTTTGCAAACCTGCTTTTGTTGAGCGATTTTGTGAATATGTCAGCTAGTTGAATCTTGGTTGGAATATAATCTAAAGAAATTGTCTTGTCTTCCACTAATTCACGAATATAGTGATGTCTAATGTTAATATGCTTGGTTTGTGAATGCTGAATTGGATTTTTAGAGATATTAATTGCGCTTGAATTATCACAATAAAAACCATGGATTCTTGCGCAATTCCGTAATCGCTCAACATTCTTTTTATCCACACAAGTTGAGTGCATGCATACATTACCAGCAACAATATATTCAGCCTCAGCTACTGAGAGCGATACAGAACTTTGTTTCTAACTTAGCCAAGACACTAAACAGTTCCCTACATAGAAACAACCACCGCTGGTTGATTTACGATCATCAATGTTACCAGCCCAATCGGCATTTGTGTAACCAGCTAATTGCACACTAGTATCATGTGGATAACATAGACCAAGATTTGTTGAACTAGCGACATATCTTAAAATGCGCTTAACAGCAATTAGATGTGACTCTTTATGGTCAGATTGATATCTAGCCCAAATTCCTACGATAAATGCAATATCAGGTCGGCTCGTAGTTAAATAAAGTATACCAATCATACTGCGATACAACTTAGGATCCACGCTTTTACCTATTGAATCCTTAGAGAGTTTTATAGTACTTATTGGAGTATCAAAATTTTTCCCACTCTCAAATTTGAACTTTTTAACCAAGTTCAAAGCATATTTGGTTTGAGAGATAAAGAAACCATCAGGTAGCTGTTTGACTTGCAACCCTAGAAAATAGTTTAGTTCTCCAACCATGTTCATTTCAAATTTAGACTTCATATGATCTGTAAACTATACAGTCATGTTAGCACAAGTAGATCCATAGATAATGTCATCAACATAGATTTGCACTATTAGTATGTGATTATTATATTTCTTTACAAACAATGTCTTATCAACACTTCCCATTATAAAGTTATCACATAGTAGAAACTTAGTCAACTTTTCGTACTATGCCCTGGGAGCTTGTTTCAAACCATAGAGTGCATTTTTCAGGCGGTAGACATGATTAGCATGCTTAGGGTCTTCAAAACCCATTGGTTGTTCAACATACCTTCTTCATGTAAATCGCTGTTTAAGAATGTACTCTTTACATCCATTTGATATATTTTGAATTTTCTAAAGCACACAATGGATATAAATAGTCTGATAGATTCAAGACGAGCTACTAGGGCAAAGGTCTCATCATAATCAATGCCTTCTATTCGAGTGTACCATTGTACCACCAGCCGAGCCATGTTTCTAATAATATTACCAAGTTCATCAGACTTATTTTTTAAAATCCATTTTGTTCTGATAATGTGTTTATCTTTTTCTCTTGGAACTAAATACCAAACATCATTTCTTACAAACAGATTGAGCTCTTCTTGCATCGCTACAATCTAGTTTTTGTCCGTAAGAGCTTCTTTTACGTTAGCCGGTTCTATCTTAGATGTAAAGCACACGTAGTTACACATATCTTTAAGTTATTTACGAGTGCGCACACCAGTGAGAGGGTTTTCAAGGATTTAATTAAAAGGATGGTCTTTAACTGTCCTCAATTCAGTGTTATTTGGACTTGATGAAGAGTCTGGTTTATCAATTAAAAGAACATCATTTTTTGAACTTGAGACAGGTGTATTCAAGTGATCGTCTATAACCACATTAATACACCAGTCTTCTTGTTAAGAACCCGATACGCTCGACTATTCAGAGCATACCCTAAAAATATCCCTTCATCATTTTTGGTGTCCAACTTACCTAGATTTTCTCGATCACGTAAGATGTAGCAATTACTGCCAAAAACTCGAAAGTATTTGACAGTAGGCTTCTTATCAAACTACATTTCATAAGCCATTTTACCATTTAATTTTCTAGTATAAACACGGTTAATTATATAGCAAGCTGTATTAATGGCTTCAGCCCAAAGATTTTTAGGAAGCTTCATAATATTTAGCATTACATTTGCCATTTCTTGAAGCACTCCATTTTTCCTTTCCACTATACCATTTGTTGTGGTGTTTTGGGCACAGAATATTCATGTGATATTCCCTGATCACTGCAAAATTTCTCAAAACCGTTATTTTCAAATTTCAAACAATGATCACTATGGATCTTAGAGAATTATGATTCTTTTCCATTTGGATACGTTTAAGTATACTCTTTACTTCATCGAGAGTTTCTAGTTTCTCTCTCAAGAAGACTACCTAAGTGTACCTGGTAAAGTCATCAACAATTACCAGAATCTACTTCTTACCACCTTGACTCTCCATTCTAGTTAGTCCAATGAGATTCATGTGGAGAAGTTCGAGTGGTTTAGATCGTGAGGCTGAGGCTGCACGGTGTTCCATTCTAGTTAGTCCAAGATGTTTGTTGATGAGATCGTGAGGCTGCACGGTGTTCCTGTTTCGATCGTGTCAGACCGAGACTCGAGGTTCACGTCTCAGTTTTGGAGGAGCTTCCAGAGAGCGATGGGCACTGATTTGCAGCTCAGCACCGCGTATCATCCGCAGACCGATGGGCAGACCGAAAGGGTCAACCAGATCCTTGAGGATATGCTTCGGGCCTGCGCGATTGACTTCTCGGGTAGTTGGGACGAGCACCTGCGATTGGCTGAGTTCGCGTACAACAACAGCTATCAGACGACTATTGGCATGGCTCCTTTTGAGGCATTATATGGCAGACCGTGCAGATCTCCGAGTTGTTGGACCGAGGTTGGAGAGCGCCGTCTCCTAGGTCCTGAGCTTGTGTTGCAGACATCAGAGGCTATCGATATCATCAGGCAGAGGATGCGCACAGCTCAGAGCCGGCAGAAGAGTTTTGCTGACCGTCGGCGTCGTCCCTTGGAGTTTGTCGTTGGGGACCATGTCTATCTCAAGGTCTCACCCATGAAGGGTGTGATTCGTTTTGGAGCGAAGGGCAAGCTTGCCCCGAGGTTTATAGGACCTTTCGAGATCACCAGGCGCATTGGCGCCGTGGCCTATCGGCTTGCCTTGCCATCTCAGTTGTCTGGCGTCCACAACGTTTTCCACGTCTCTATGTTGAGGAAGTGTGGGTCAGACATCGTTCCCGTTATCGATTGGCAGCCGTTGGAGGTTCGCGAGGACGCTTCTTACATTGAGCAGCCAGTTCGTATCCTCGATCGGAAGGAGCAGGTCCTGCGGACCAAGGTCATTCCCTTAGTAAAGGTGCAATGGGGACATCATAGTGTAGATGAGGCGTCTTGGGAGCGCGAGGCCGAGATTCGCGAGCGCTATCCCCATCTTTTCGATGTTTGATTGTACGTTGGTGTTTTGTGATTATATATGATGATATGTTTTCTTTCCCTTATGAGTTATGTGAGTTGCGATGGTAGTGTAAATTTCGAGGACGAAATTTTTATTAGGTGGGGAGAGCTGTAAGACCGTGTGTGTCTGGTCCGTACTGTTCCGTCAACTGCCGCGATCCTTACCGTCAAACTCCGGCAACCTGCGACGTATAACCGATGTTGCGATCGACCGTAAGTCGCATCCTTTAGATTCGAGTCGGTTTAATCCGAGACCTGTATCATTGCGACAGCACCGTCGCCGCGGTTCCAACGCCGTGACTCACGCATCGATCCGATACCCTGACCAGAAGATGTGAGCCGGCGTTCAGTTCGAAGAAACGCCGCGCTTTTACGATCCCGAGAGAATCTCTACAACATGTCAAATCAATCCAATCAATCAAATCAATCACATCAATCAATCAATGTCAAGTACACATCACCTTTCTCCACAAGTAAAGCAACCATCAAGTCAACTTTCTCCCATCCTCTCTCTTACACCACCTACCCACATCCATCACTCACCTCACATCACCCATCACTCACATCCATCACTCACCTCCCATCACTCTCTCTCCTTATCTCTCTCTCTCTCATTTCCCAACACATTTCCAAACAACCAAAGAGAGAGCTCACGTCCAAGCTCTCCCAAGTGCAAGAAATGAATGTGTGGCCCACCTTTCCCTTCCCAAAAACCCTCCATCCTAGCCCTTGATTTCCCATCTCCACCGTCAAAGAGGAGCACAAGGAGATAGGCATTCCAACGGACCGAGAAGATCGAACGGTGGGTGCTTTGATTGATAGGGTAGTTTTCTTGCTTTCTTAGGTGGGCCAAGTGAGACCTACCGATCAATGGTACGGATCTCACTTGGGACCCTATGATGTGGCCAATGGCCCACTTTGATTACTTTTTATGTATGATGGAATGCAAGGGAGGGCCCATAGTATCGGGGTCCCTCCATCCCACGTGTGTCCCACTTTCTCTTTCTCTCTCTCTCTCTCTTTCCTTTTATCTCCATTCATGTGTGATATGGTGTGATGTGTGGCCCACTTGGATGGACCCCACCATGAGGTATGGTTTTATCTAAGCCCGTTATAAGTGGGGCCTACCTTATATGTGTTGACCCACACCATCCTCTAAGTGGTGGCCCACCTAAACAGGGCCCACCTCAATGCATGGGTTACACTCAAACGTCCAGACGCTGGACGTGTCTGGGGAAAAAAACAAAATTTTTGGCTTGTTTCAAAGCCTTAGGGAAGGGTGTCCCATGTAGGCCCCACCTTGATGTATGTAGTTAATCCAAGCCATCTACCCTTTTCCACAATTCATTTTAGACGTTGAGAAAAAAATTGAGGATGATCTGACTTTCTGGTGGGTCGTACCTTAGCAAATACTAATTCTCACCGTTTAAATTCATTTGAATCTTTCTACGCACCAAAATATACCCAATATTGGGCTTGATGGGTTGGTATTGAACTGTAGACGCCATTGGGTGAGTCAGATTTGCCTGATGCGGGCCCTACACTGGAAAAACCACACAACAGGTGATTTTCAAAAAAAAAATAAATAAATGAAAACGGGGGCAGCAGCGCTGCCGCCGCTGACAGCGCCAGAGGCGCAGGCGCTGCCTGCGCGTGCCTGCGGGCGGACGGGCTGGTCCCACGGCCCTCAGCCGTGGGCCCCACCATGATGTATTTATTTTATCCACTCCGCCCATTTTGTGGGCCACTGCATGAGGTGGGCCCCTGCCAAAAATCAGTCAGATCCAATGCTCGGGTGGCCCACATCGCTAGAAACATTGTGAATTGAATTCTACCATTGAAACCCATTTGGGGTCCACAGAAGTTTTGGATCAAGCTGAAATTTGTTTTCACCCTCCATCTGGGTCTGCGTGACCTTATGGACGGGTTGGATGGAAAATAAACATTACAGTGGGCCCCACATGGGACCCACATTGATGAATGTGTTTTACATCCACCGTCCAGGCGGACGGTGGAACCCACCATAATGCATGTGTTTTATTCATGCCGTCCAGCACTTGCTGGACGGCCAGTTGCCAGTTGCCCCCACCGTGGCGTGTGTTGGTCCACACCGTCCAGGAGGCTGGACGGTGGACCCCTCCCCCTTGATGCATGTGTTATATCTAAACTGTCCATCTTGTGGACCCCCCACTTTGATGTTTGTGTTTCATCCAAGCCGTCCATCTATTTGAGACCCACCCACAATGGTTGGACTGGATTTGTAACCACATCTCTGTGGGCCCTCAAAAAAAATGATTATGAATGTTTTTAAATGGTGCAAGGCATCCCTCAACGGTTGTATCATGATGTGGCCCATTCGATATGTATGAGGCCCATTAATACGGCCCACTTGGTATATATAAGGCCCATGTTGTGAGGCCCATCTTGATGTATTTGTGGCCCGTTGTCGGGGCCCACTTTGATATATATGAGACCCATGTTACGAGCCCATTGCGATGTATTCAAGGCCCATGGGTTATAGCCCATTGCAATGTACTTGAGGCACATTAGTACGATCCAATTGGTGTGGCCCATTTGATATACGTAAGGCCCATGTGATATGGCCCATTTGATGTATTTAGGGCCCAATGGGATGTACCTAAGATCCATTGCAATGTGTGATTCCCCATGGTTTGTGTAATGATGTTTGATGACGGGTCATGCCTTGGGAGCAATGTTGTTTGACGTCCACATTGTAGAATAATGTTGGTTTAATGTCCGCATTACGACTCTCCCTAGGGCCCATGAGTAGGCCCACATTTGTTGATAGTTCACCACTTTATAACATGCTTAGTATAACTCCATGATTCATACCCATACGCATCATCTGTATGCTTGATGTGAGAGATGTTTGATCATAGCATAAGCCGTTGGGCTGAGACATTACGGGACTCCATATGAGATGGAGTGCCCAACATGAGCGCGTGGTACGCGCGAGATTACTGCATGATTGTACGGTGTGACTCATGCATTTCGCATTGTATGTTGTGATCACTGCACGCCCTAGCGACATCAGGGCCGTGGCTCCACAGGCACATCGTGGATGGCCGTATCGGATACCGGAAATACTTGTTCTAAGCACTGTGGGCACTTAGGATGTCCTTGGGTGAGAGTCCCAGAACCTTTTTGGTACCAGGAGATGCTCCAACGTCTAGACCGAGTGGATACATGAGCGCCCGAGTGCCGAATACCAGTAGGCCGCGTCTCCCACTGTGTCGTGGTCGGTTGGAAGGGGGTGTGGCCTTATCCGCCTGAGTGAGGGGGCTATACGCTAGGCTGAGTTTGACCAGCTCGCGAATGTGTCCGCTATCGACGAGCCGGGTAGGTATTGGCAGACTACTGGTCAGACGGATAGTGTGGTCTCTTCCACTCGCTTGACTGTGCAGCTAGGGAGGAGGCAGTCAGTGTGAGGTGTATTGGACCCCGGTGATATCCTGAGAGGAACTGTACTGATATGTATACTTATGGAGTACTGGCATGCTTGATTTGCATCTCGCATATGACATTGGCTACATAGGCCTCACATCGCATGGCCTTGGTATGGCCGATCGCATTCATGCCTTGCATTACATGGCTCTGGTTCAGTTGATAGCATTCATGGACTTGTCGCACATACTTCCGCATTACTCTGATACTGTACACTTGGTGTTTGCCATGCGCACACACTTACACCACCCTCTAAGCTTTTGTAAGCTTATGCACGACCGTTGCGTGCAGGTAGCGTTGGACAGCAGCAGCGCTGAGGCAGGAGCGCGCATCAGATCATTTTGGAGCCTTTTGACTATACTGTATTTCCCTTCCCGCATTGTACTTAAAAGTTTTTGATATAGCGGATATGTGTTGATGTTGTTGTGACTTGGTTATGCTTGTGGTTATGCTCCATTACAAAAAAAATTCAGACTGAAAAATCCTCCTTGTAAGATCCCAGGATCGGAATCTGGCGTATGGGCGTTGGGATCCGAGAATGGGGTATTACGGAGGCTGTCGGCGCCGGATTCGGCGATCGGGAATTTTGTGAGCCCGGTTTCCGAGTTTGGGGCGTGACAGATGTAGCATTGGAGTTCACCTTTTTGTGAGTACTCCTGATTTGTTTGCCAATCTGACATTCACCACATATTTTGTCTACTTGATGTATTTTGGGTAAACCTCTTACCAACTCTCTTTAGCTCAATCTATACAACTTATGGTAGTGTACATGTCCGAAGCATTTATGCCATAATTCAGTCTCATCAGTTTGGACCATGTAACACGATAAATTAAATGAGCTTGAATCACAAACAATGTAGCAGTTTTCAGAAGTTATGCGACCAGTTAATATTACAAAACTATTTTTATTTAAAATTTCACACCCTTGGTTAGTAAATTTTATACTATGATTATTATCGCATATTTGAGAGATGTTTAATAAATTATGTTTTAACCCTTCTACATATAAAATATTCTCAAATAGAGGGAGGTTAAAGAGTTGAATTGTACCTTGCCAACAATTCTGCAGTTGCTACCAACACCGAATGTGACTGAACCATCAGTCATGTCTTTAAGATTGGTGAACAGTCCTTTGTCACATGTCATGTGTTTGGAGCAACCACTGTCTAGGTACCACTTTGAATGACTCAAAGCTTTGAAAGCTGTGTGGGCAACCAAACAAGTAACCTTAGGAACCCATTTCATTACAATTTTGGGTTTAGGAGTATAGTTGGTCTCTTATGTTTGTAGTTGTTATAAGACCGACCCACTGAGTTAGATTTTAAGAGCTCCTTAAGTAAGTCAACAATTTTCTCAGCTAAAGGATTATGATTTTGATTTTTATAATTGATATCATTGCTTTTAGGTTTTAAGTTTTGAAAAGCATTTTTTGAATAATTTTGATTCAGACTTTTCCCTTTTGAGTTAGAAGACTCCCCTTTCACAAATTTGGGTGGAGTATTCTTATGTTTGGGAGGAATACTTTTGTCGTAGCCCAATCTAGATCGATCGCCACATTTTCTGGATCCGGATAAGAGTTTTTCTAACTTATGATCACCTTGAGCATACCTCCATGTCTTTTAAACTCAAAAGTGAAGAGACTTCAAGTTTTAGCTTTTTATTTTCAGATTTTAGGTTTTCAACAAGGGAGGTTTTGAAATCTATGTCGCAGTTAGTTTTTTCAAAACAATTTGAAATATGAGATTTTTCTAAGACTAGATTATTAAAATTTTCTTTTAGTTTTGAAAACTTTTCTTTCTGAAGTTTTAGTTTTACAGCAATTTTGCAACTTTCCTTGTATAGGGCATCATAAGCATCTTGAAGATATTCTTCATTTTCATGGTCACTATTCAGATTTTCTTTACTGGTTGTATCATCGTTATCTGAAAAAGTGAACTTGTTTGAGTCATTAGGGATTTAACATCATTAACCGACTCGGTTTCAGAATCTTCTGACTCAAAAGAAGCTTCAGAGCAGGGAGATTCATCCCATGTAGCCAACATACCTTTCTTTTTAGGTTTGTCCTTTTTAAGACATTTGTTCGCTAGATGCCCATATTCATGGCAGTTGTAACATTGACTTTCTTTCTATGATTTCCAAGTTTTAGATTTAGATCTTTTCTTGTCATTAGGTTTTTGCAAATTAACCCTCATTTTACTCTTAAAAATCTTATAAAACTTTTTAGCTAAAAGAGTCATATCATCTTCAGAATTTTCTAAATCAGAACAATTATTTTCTTGAGAAATATTTTTAGAAGACTTAAGGGCGATGAATTTACCTTTAGGAGCTTTAAAGTTTAACTCATAGGTCTGTAAGGAACCAACCAATTCTTCTACCCTAATATTATTTGTATCACGAAGTCCTGGATCCCGGTCACCTTTGAATTGAACCGTTCAGGCAATGAGCACAGTATCTTTACACAGACTTTACTTTCTGGGATTTTATCCCCAAGACCCCCCATAGAGTTAACAATGTCATTCAATCTTGTATAGAAGTCCATGAAAGTTTCACTTTCTTCCATACGTATTTCCTCAAATTTGGTTGTGAGGATTTGGACTTTAGATTTATTGACAATTGTTGTTCCCTCATGTGTCATTTCCAAAATATCTCAGGCTTGCTTTGCAGTATCACAGGATATAATTCTCTTGAATTCATCCGATGATAGTGTGCAACTAATAGCATTTAAAGCCTTTGCATTGGCACTACTCTCACTTTTCTAAAGAGCGGACCAAGAAAAATTAGGTAAGACTTTTATCATTTTAGATCCATCAGTGCCAGTTACTTCGGTGGTAGGAGGGGTCCAATTAGTCACTGTGGCTTACCACACGCTCTCATCCATGGATTTTAAGAAAATCCTCTTCTAGCTTTCCAATAGGCATAATTGGAGCCATCAAATGGTGGAGGCCTAGTGGCAGAAAGGCTATCAAAATTTGACATCTTAAAAAGCTCAGATCGATTAGCTCAGGAAATTAATCCAAAAGATAAAGCGAGCTATTAGTCTCTGATACCACTTGAAAAGGCCGAGCTAAGAGTCCTAGAGGGGGGGGAGGTGAATAGGACTATGCCAAATTAAAAATTAGATGTGGAATTTAAACAAATATAAATAAAGATAGCATTAAACAATCCCACAAAATAGAAATAAATAGCAATATCAAATATACAAGTATTGAGATGTTGATACAGATGTTGTTCTAAGGACAACCTTACACTAAAAACCAATGGCTTATGGTAGGAAAACCTCATTCCTAGAAAGGTCTGTGTATCAAAATCTCAAACCGATACAGATGAATAAAGAATAAAATAGTAAAGAAAATAACGAAGCTATTACAACATTCTCAGACTTGCATAAAAGATTACAACATTCTCCACAAATGCTTAAAAGGAAATTACAACATTCACAGAAAGCCACAATCAATCAATCACCACAAGACCAGAAATTATAATGGTTCGGTTGTGTGTACACCAACTGTTTAGAAAAACAGCCACACAATTACTCTATTCCCAATATCTTCACATAGTGGATATTAGCGTTCACTATGCAATAGGTTTTTCAAGGTACACCTAAAACCTTCACAATTGTGTCTTTCAAGTGGGGCTTACACAATTAAAAAACCCCACACTCTTAGTTTTCTGGATCACCTCAGACAAACCAAAAAGAAAGAGATTTTTCCTGGCACAATCTTAAAGAAACCAAAAATAGAAATGTGAAATACTTATCAGGATATTCTCCTTTGATGAAGCCTGGAAGAATCAATTCGAAGTAGATGTTCAACGCATATGTTCAATGTCCACACTCACTTATGAAAAGGTTCTAAGTTCTAATTGAATTTTAGATTAAATCACCTTGGGCTTGCTTGATTTGATTTTGATTCCAACAAAGGGAAAAACTAAAATCCCTTCTTTAAATAAGATTGGAATGTAGAATCTCAAAATCAAATGAATAAAACTAATTAAAGAGAATATTAAATGAGTACTAAATAGCTTAAGAATATCTCAAACTTATCTCTCATAGTGGTGTCTTGATTTTGCTTTAATTGAATGAAAAACTCTGAAAATCATACTCTATTTATAAGTGCAGAAACTATTCACTCGACTGGTCCAGAGGACAGCTCGACTGGTCGAAGGACCAACAAGAATTCAAAAATTCGGGCGTGATAAGATAACACTGTTCCACGACTAGTCGAGTGGCTTGCTCGACTGGTCAAGTGGACTGCACGACTGGTCGAACCCTACACTCGACTGGTCGTGTGGGACCCAATTTAGTTGTTGGACTTTGAGTCGAGCCTCCTCGACTGGTCGAGCAGTCTCCAGGACTGGTGGAAGATCCAATAAAAAATTCTAAAAATTAGTAACAAACCATAGACTGGTCGAGGAATTTCTTGGACTGGTCGAGCCAGTACTAGGACTAGTCGAACAAAGGCTAAGACTAGTCGAGAAACAGCCTATAGAAGTATATAGTGACCCATTTTAAGTATGCAATCAATATGACCTAACTTATGGTCAATCTAGGGTCTTACATACCTTATAAGTGATATTTGAACAATGAATCATCATTTGCTTTGGTTGATAGTTGATCTTAAAGTATACAAAGCTTGATATTGAAGTACTTTAAATCTTGAACTTGAAGTACTTGAATAGTAATTCACCTTGAGTTGAACTTGTATATCTCTTTTACTTGTGATGCTTGAATCTTGAATTGGAACATCTTGAACTTGTACTTGAAGTTCTTGAGGAAAAGACCTTTGTTCTTGTACATGAATTGTATGATCTTGAATATATAGATGAGCTACACAAGATACAGATTCCAAGAGGTTTTGGCACTACATATTTTGACAATCATAAGAGCTAGAAAACATAGCAGTATGATCCGCCTGATTTATAAGTATTGTCCTCTCCTCTCATCTGGTGGGACCCACAGAGATGTGTGTGGGTCACCAGTGAACATTTACATAATATATATATATATATATATATATATATATATATATATATATATATATATATATATTGTAACATCTCGAAAAATCAAGGGTCGAGTAGTAACTCAACTCTCGAGTTTCCAGAACATGACTTATGCAACATAGATAATGATGATTGAATGTTGACTGTATTAGAGTAGTGAACATGAGTGAGATTAAGCCAAACAGCATATCATACTCCAGAGACAGTTAAATTTGCAAGCGAAAGACTGTGATAGATAGATAAAATATATGAACTAAGATGAGTCTCCAGAGTGTGATAACATTACCAGGTTAAATAATTACAAGTGCAATCCTAAAATATACCTAATGTGTAAGTGTAATGTCTTCTATTCCAAGTACCATAGCCCCGTCAATACAATACCAGGTCTTCATAGACCTGTCAGAGAGTAACATGTAGGAGAGCTCCTCCTCAACATCATAATAGTCCGGCTCTGCTTCAAAAGCATCGCCATCACCTGAAACTCAACAAATCTGGTTGGTGTGTACAACACCGTCCCGTAACGTGGGAGTGAGTAGCTAACTCAGTGGAACAATAAAGCATAGGTTAACATGTTGTCGACTCAGTCAAGCAGTAATGATAAAGCAGTACAATCAAACACTCCTAACTACTCTTATTAATGCAAGTATGGATGCAGTCATGATGGATGCCCTCACCACACCCTCCCTCGTGCGACACCATCTCACGTTCGCGGCATGCTTTCATCCCTCAGTGCTCAACATCTTTTAGGCACTGCAATGCATGATGAGCATGATTACCGAGTTTTTAATTAGTCCATTTCAAACAGTAGGATTGGGAAACTAAGGTACCTCCCTTGTATCATTCCCAAACATGATCCACTCTAGGGTCGTCAGTCCTAATTAATATCAGACGACGGTGTGTTTTCTAGGTCACTGCAAAGGCTACCAGGGCTGTTATGCACAAAGGTTACACCACTCCCCCATCACCTCTTAAACAATTCATCACAATACAGAAACAGGCCTAGTTCATACTCTATATACCGCGGCAAACCCTAAGGCTCACTGCGATTTCAGAGTATGCTCGAGGTCACTACAAAGGGCTGTCAGGGCTATTACGCACAAAGGTTGCACCGCTCCCCCATCACCTTATCAATGTAGGCCGACAGCACGAATATAGTGTCACATACTACCATAATCGGCTCACAAGTCTGGTTGCTCACTGGTCACTACGGGGAGGCACGTGGCCCCAGCGTAGGCCGACAGCTCGGCCACGGTGTCCCATACCACCATGCCGGCTCATGAGTCTTAGCGGATCGAGGTACCATGGTTAAAAGGGATTCCACTGGTAAGTTTGGTACCCTAGGTTCAAGTAGTAGCATCCAAACATGGTGAACATACATAAGACAGATCGGGTTGCCTGACGAGCTCGGCTAGCTCGAGCGCGCAACAAGTTGAACGACATAAAGTGCATAAGCACTTCGCGTGGCCAACCACTATCGCCAACCGAAGTACGACTCGAGTTCGTCGAACACATCTCACGTGGCAAATGAATCACAGCCACGAATTTAATTTTGGTACCGATTGTCTGGACTATAATCATAGCCCCAAACAAAATCAATTTCAGATAGTTAAAGCAGTAATGGATCAAGGTTCAAATCATACAATCAAAGTTTGATATTATCCGTTTAGGGCTGTCAGGGCTGTTGCACGAAATCGTTACACCACTCCCCCATCACCCATGACGGATCATACAACGAAAACATGAATTTAACATATGCATTACATAGATAAAATCATAAAAGTAGTTGAGCATGTTATGAAGCACAACACAAGCATGAGTTCGTACATATTCAATTCCTAATCACACAGCTATCCAAGGAAATCATACACATAATTAAAGGACTTGAGAATCATATCTCAACACCCTTAAACATTACAATTTACTAACTACTACTCATTCAGACATTTCAACAAACACTTTAAAATACAGGCATCAACATGCATGACATATGTTGATCACATAGGTATAAGGCCAAATCCTTTCACTAGGGAGTTACCCCAATCATAACACGCATGCACCCACGATGGATAGTCATAACAAGCAAGAATCCAAGTTCCATATTCATTCAATCATTTCCACAATCATTTCCACAAACACTTGGGCCACACATTTTAGCATATATAGTGTATATTGGCCGTGGCGTGATTTAGGGCAAATCCTTTCGTCAAAGGGGTATCGCCAATACAACAATCATGAATCCATGACAATTAGTCATGGCGAGCACGAATGAGAATTCTATACTCATTCAGTCATTTTCACAAACACTTAGAATACACTATTACAACATACATGATGTATGTTAGCAAAACATGTATTAGGGCTATCCTTTAGCCAAGCGAGTATTTTATCCATGTATAATAATATATTTATACAACAAATAATCATGGAAACCACATCTCTAAAATATATATGTATACGGTACTTTCTACAATACAGTATTTCTACATACATAGTGTATATTAGTAAAACATGTATTTGGGCGAATCCTTTCGCCAAATTAGTATTTTATCCATATAACATATATTCATACAACAACTAATTATGTCAAACACATTTCCAAAATATATACGTATACCGTATTTTCTATGAATACCTAGAGTATATAAAATTCCATATTCTACGTCTTTAATCGAAACAGAAATCAGAAAGCACTTTGTACATGTGCAATTGCATGCAGATCATGAATCTATCATTATCTGACATTGAAAACGTTGAAAACCATAACCTATACACCTAAAGTCCGCACCTTTTGTCGTAGAATCGTAACGGAATCGATAGGTTTGCTAAGCTTCCGTATTCGGCAGTTTGGCAACCTATAGAACGAAATAGGTTAGCTATTTCATAACCTACAACCACCCAAGCCCCAAATCAGATTAGGGTTAGGGTTTCTTACCTAGAAACGGAGATGGAATCGCCGGGAAAGTGATTAGAACGAAGCGGTGTAGCTTGTATAGCAGCAGAGAAGAGTGGCAGGGAGGTTCTCCCACTTCTCCCACACTTTCTCTCTCTTTTCTCTCTTCTCTCTCTAGGTTTTCTCTCAAATTCGTATGGCTGCAATGAGAGAGGGTTTAAGGTCCTTATATAGACTAAAAACTCACCGAAACAGACTCCAGGTCAAAGTATACTTAGGTTATAACCAAAGCGGGTCAGTTTCAGCTCAAAGGAGGACTTCTGGCGGGCCTCCTTGAGGCAAAGGTCGGACTTAAGCTCACTAACACTGGATCTACGTTCTATTAAGTTTTGTTTCAGTGGGATTTCCAGATCACGCGTGGTGGACCAGTTTCAGTTCAACGGTCAGTGGATCTCGATCGGAGATTCCGAGTACATGTAAATGTGTATGAAATTTTTCCTGATCCGAGGGTGTAATTTGGTCTGATTCTGACGGCCTGGTTGCTTAATACTGATCCGCAAGCGAGTGGTGCCAGATTACTATTCAAGATATTTTATTTGGAATTAATTTCATATTTCTCACACTCTTCACTCTGAGCTCAAGCGAATAACGCTGGGACACTATCTGGATTTGATTTTCGAGATGGTTGTCAAGCCCAGCGAGGCGGTCCTAGTTCCTTAACTTTGTGTTAATCGGACTTCCGACGTGCGGTCCAGATCCGATATGGGGTTTCGAGATGCTCCTAGATTTTAAGGTAACCTAGCGTCAATGATTCTACAAATTTTGGGTCTTGCAGATGTATTTAAAGTGATTGGTGCTAATTTCACAGGCACTCTAGTTTAACACTAGATAAATCTCGCTTAATTTCTAAAGGATTTAGTCCTGTATGATTTCTGTCTGAGGTGGTACCTGGGCCTTTGTAGTTTGTATATAAAGTGATCCGAGTTATACTACTTAGCTAGTTTAAGTTAGTGTCTAGGATGAAAGTACTTAGAAAGATTGAAGAGCAAGGTGGTGAAGGATGGGATTTGTGAAAGAAATGGGTTCACAAGCGATTTCAGCCTTTGGGACTGAGTTTTGACAAGTTGATAAGGTGTTAGGATCGACCCGTTGCCTAAGGACGTCTAATCCCAGGTTGGCAAAAAATCTGGGATGTTAATATATATATATTATATAATATATATATATATATATTATTGCTGGACTCCAGCAAGCACAGAAACAGGTGGGCTGGAAATTTAGCAATAGGCCTAAACTGACTGCCCTTAATGGCATGTTTTGGGGCAGCAGGCCCCAGATTTATAGATGTTTATGCACATGATCTTCCCATTTTCTGATGTGCCTTTAGGCTTAATTAGTGCACATTTGAGGCCCACCCCAGTTGGGTTTTATTGGATCAATGTTCATAGTTATTTGTTAGATCTTCTAGGCCCATTTATCCTGGAACTTTCTACATAGGCTCCTTGACCTTTGGGCCTATATTTACTACTTATTGTGATGGGTTTGTGGGCCACAATATGCAAGAAGTTGGGCCCTTGGTTGCCCACCAAAATGACCATTGCACTTGGGCCAAGTTGTGAGGCCTAACTCACTTGAATTAAGTATAAGGATTGCCCTTATGGTTGGATTACCGGGTTACCCATTAGGTCCACCACAATATGTGGGTTTACGACCTTTATGGTTTGGCCCAAACCTTGCTTGAGGGTCCACCATATTTCCTATGTGTTAGGCTTGGAGTATAGCCCACTAGGCCATGGATTGCTTAGGCCTTGGGCTTTATTTCATATTCGAGTAGTAGCGGGCTACCTTTTGTGACCCAGTTGAGGTTGGATGTCCTCCTTGGTGGCCATAAAGTAGGCCCATGGGTAGCTATTGGTAGTTTAAGGCCCACCATAGGCCCTCATTAGGACCGCTTATTCCCTTAAGCTTATATATTGTCCTCCTTAGCTTTGTGGGCTACCCCAACGTATTGGGCCCCCACTAGAGGATTGTTCCTTAGATTAATTGTCTAAATACCTAGGCTTCATTCCCTTCTTGGGAAGGAGGAGTATATTCTAAATCACCGTATGATGCACCCTCATGACCCATATGCATCATGGAGTGTTTGGATTGCATTTGTGTGTGGTTATTGGGTTGATATGATAGAGGGATGAAGTTCCCCTCTTATGCACATTGAGTGCTTGGAGCTAGTGCATGATTGGTATACGTGATTCATGCATTTGGCATCACATCTCATGGATATTATTTCCCTTGCTTCATCACAGCCTTACCTCCACAGGGGTATTCGTCGATGGTCGTATGTGGACACCAGAAATATATCATTTGAGCATTTGGGGTGCATAGGATATCCCTGAGTGAAAACCCCTAAACGTTCAAGGTACCTAGAGGACGCCTCAACGCCATGACCGAGTGGAAATTTTGAGTGCCCAAGTGCCTTACACCATTAGGCCGCGTATCCCACTGTTGTGTAGTTGGTTGAGACGGGATGTGGCCTTATCTGCCTGAGTGAGTGGGCATTACTAGGCTGAGTCTAACCAGCTCGTGAGTGGGTCCACTACCGTCAAGCCCTGCTGGTGATTGGTTGTCCACAGGTGGGTAGTGTGGTCTCTTACGCTCGTTTGACTATGCGGTCTTAAGAGCGGCAGTCATCTTATAGTGCATTAGACCCCAATGATATTCCTTATGATGGAACTGTATTGGATATGTGGATTGGTTATAAGCATTAGCATTACTTCACATTGCATTTACATCCGTTGTATAAGCCTTATGTTGCATCACCTTGGTATGGCACCCAGACTCATTGCATTTTATTGCCTTGGTATGACTTCCTGCATTCATGGCTTAGCCTTAGTAAGGCTAGTGATATTGGCATTGATCATGTTTCCCTTCTGTATCTCCTATTATTCTTCTGCGCACTATTGTCACACACTTTCACCACCCCTTAAGCTTTCTATAAGCTTATGCACGATTGATGCGTGCCGGAGATCCTAGGTCGGCGTCATAGCGGCAGATCTTGGATAGGAGTTGAGTCGAGGACCCAGTGTTGCAAATCTTCTTTCCTTCTTCTTTTGTCATCTGATGTATTTCCTTTCAGCCTTGTATCTAAAGTTCAAATTTATAGTGGACTTTGTAATGTGCCCCTTTGTTATTTATGAGATTTACTTGCAGTAATCTTGGGTATGCTCTTATTGGAATGGATATACGGTTATGAAAATCCTCCTTGTAGAATCCCAGGATCGGAACCTGCCTCAGGAGCCGAAATGCGGTACTAGGGAGGCTGTTGCGGCCAGAACCGGCTATCGGGTTCCTTGTGAGTCCAGTTACCGAGTCTGGGGCGTGACCGGATATGCGCTAAATAGTTGAGCATATCATGTTCTCAATAAGAGGACCGGTGTTATTCAAGAATCCTTTAATGTGGTTATAGATGAACACTTGAATACACTTGTCTCAAGTTCAGAATATGACGAAATCTCTCTATTTGATAAGCCAGACTCTTCGTCTAGTCAAAATGACCCTGAACTGCGGTTAGTTAAAGACCATCCAACTGATTAAATTCTTGGGAATCCTCTCACTAGCATGCGCATTCGTAGACAATTAGAAAACATTTGTAATTATGTGTGTTTCACATCCCAGATTAAGCCGGCCAATGTAAAAGAAGCTCTTGCTGATGAAAACTAGATGGTAGCTATGCAAGATGAACTTAATCAATTTGTAAGGAATGATGTATGATACTTAGTTCCTAGACCTAGTGAAAAAAAAAATTATTGGAACTAAATGGATCTTTAAAAATAAGTCTGATGAACTTGGTAATATTATAAGAAACAAGGCTAGACTGGTTGTACAAGGGTACACTCAGATAGAAGGCATCGATTATGATGAAACCTTTGCCCAGTAGCTCGTCTTGAATTTATCAGATTGTTTATATCCATTGCTTGTTACAAAGTTTAAAATTTACCAAATGAATGTTAAGAGTGCTTTCTTGAATGGTGATATGCATGAGGAAGTATATGTTGAACAGCCTAAGGGTTTTGAAGACCCTAGACATTCTGATCATGTTTATCGCCTGAAAAAGGCACTCTAGGGATTGAAACAAGCTCATAGGGCATGGTACGAGAAATTGAGTAAGTTTCTACTAACTCATAACTTTATAATGGGGAGTGTTGATAAGACACTTTTTATAAAGAAACACGATGATGACATATTGATAGTACAAATATATCTTGATGATATTATCTATGGATCTACCTGTTCTAACATGACTGTTGAGTTTGCAAATTTAATGAAGTCCAAATTTGAAATGAGCATGGTTGGAGAACTGAACTATTTCTTAGGTTTGCAAGTAAAACAACTTCCTGATGGGTTCTTTATCTCTTAAACCAAATACGCTCTAAACTTGGTTAAAAAGTTTGGTTTTGAGAGTGGTAAAAATTTTGATACTCATATGAGTACGACACTTAAACTCTCTAAGGATTCGACAGGTAAAAGTGTAGATCCTAAGTTGTATCGCAGTATGATAGGTAGTTTACTATATTTAACCGTGAGTCGACCTGATATTGCATTCAGCGTAGGAATATGTGCTAGATATCAATCGGACCCTAAAGAGTCCCACATGATTGCTGTAAAGCACATTTTGAGATATGTCGCAAGTTTGGCCAAACTTGGTCTTTAGTATTCTCTGATACTAATGTTCAATTAGCCGGTTATTCGAATGTTAATTGGGCTAGTAATATCGATGATCGCAAGTCTACTAGCGGTGGATGTTTTTATGTCAGGAACTGTGTGGTTTCATGGCATAGTAAGAAACAGAGTTTCGTATCACTTTCCACGGCTGAGGGTGAGTATATTACAGCTGGTAATGCATGCACCCAACTTGTGTGGATGTAGAGGATGTTAAGTGATTACGGATTTGGGTAAGATTTTATGGTATTGTATTGTAACAATTCTAGCGCAATTAACATTTCTAAAAATCCAATTCAGCATTTACAAACTAAGCATATTGACATTAGATATCATTATATTCGTGAATTAGTAGAAGATAAGATTATTTTTGTGGATTATATTCAGACTGAAAATTAACTTGCAGACATATTTACAAAACCGCTTGACAGAAACAGGTTTGCCAAGTTGAAATTAGATATGGGTATGTGCACTATGATCTGAATTGCATGTGTTTATTTGTAATATATTGCATGTTTTTATTTAATTTATCTTTGCAATTTTTTAAATTTTCAAAAATATGAAAAAATGCAAAATTTATGAGGTGCAAAACCAGTCGAGTACACACTCGACCAGTCGTGGCATGACCGATCGAGTATGTACTCTACCAGTCGAGCTACTTGGGTTTGGGGCCTTTTATTATGTAAAAAGCACTTTTGCTTCATATGTTTCATCTTCCCCAACCAGCCCTACCACGACCGGTCGAACCCACCTTCAATTCCTTCTTGGTTAGTGCATCTTTTTCGATTTCCTTATGGATTTAAGTTATTTGCACTTCCATTTCCTTGTTTTTGTAATTTATTTCAAGGTTTATGGTGGTTTATTGGGGTTTCTAGCATAAAATCTGATTTACTTGAAATCCATCTTACCTTTCTTGCATTGCATGTATTCCTTCTATTCCTTGTTGCTATGGAAGGTAGAAATAAGAAGAGAGCCTCTCGTGGTCCCTCTTCTTCTCATTCCGCTCCAATCACGATGCGCCATCTTCGGTCACCCGAAGAAGACCCCGAGTATGTGCGGGATATACGTCTTCGCAATGTGATTGTTGAACGAACGGTGAAGTCTAATCATTTGGAAACTTTCGGTATTGTTCCCCTCCTTCAAATTGTAGGTTGGGCTAACATTTTAAATTGGGGTAGTCCAGCATGTCGTTCCATTGCGCAGGCCATGTTTGCTTGCATAAGTGACTTCTCTACTAAGAATTTAACTTTTACAATTACAACAAGAGAAGGTCTTATTAATGTAGACCGTCACTTAATATCTGGATTGATGTATCTTCCAGTTAATGATGATGGAATTCCTATTTCTACTTTAGTGGCAAAACCATCTAAATCAGATAAACGAATGCTCATTAGAGTGTTATGCAACATGAATGCAGAATGGAATTCCGGGAATGCGCTCAGTTCCAAATTTATATTACCCAGATACAGGATTCTATCGTATTTTCATTTCTAATGTCTATCTTAGGTCTGGTAACAAGACTGAGCTTACTTCTTTCATGTCTCGCATCCTTCACTCTATTGTTACTGGTGTTTCTGTACGTCTTCCATCTCTTATCTGTTACATTATCATTCAGTTTCGTCTCCATCCGAGTCATAGTGATATTCTATTTACCTATCTTATGACTGTCTTAGACACCCATAGTCTTGTGGCTATGCTTGTTGGAGAAGCTCTGATTGTGGCTATGTCTTGTGACCATCTTCCCTTCAATAACTCAAACATTAATAAGATGAATCTGAGGTTAGCTCCTGGCCAAGTTGATGTGGGTGCTAGAGGAGCCGTTAAAGCAATTGAAGAGGAGGATGCTTTGCCTCCTGATGATGTTAATATGGATGACTTATTTAATGAAATTGAGTTAGATTCTGCGGCTGATCCAAACTTTCAACCTTCTGACTTTGATGAGCGATTGTGATCCCTTGAGGAGAAGGTAGAGGGTCTACATGTGTCCCAAGGAAATCAATTCAAATACATGCACAAATGTCTTAAGAACATTTACAAGGGACTACATTAGATTGATCCTTCTATTCCTACTCCATCATCTGGATCTGATTAGCTGTTTATTTCATTCTGGACATGTATTAATACTTTCTACTCTTTGTGTGTTAGGATATTTCTTGGACATACTTTACTTTTTAGTATGTGGACATGCTATTGTGCCTTTCGTTAATATTTTGATTATCATATTGATGCTATTTCCTATCTTATTTCATTTACTTCTCTTTTCTTTATATATCTTTCCTTTGTCATATTGTGACAAAAAAAGGGGAGAAATTGTAGAGATGTGTGATTGTGGAATATGGAGTGTAGTATGTATGGAATTTTTTTTTTTACAGGTTCTGTAAATCACCTCTCCTGGATTTAGGGGGAGTAATGGAATGAGGGGGAGTTGTGTTTGTTGATCATGAGTTGTGTCTGTTGATCATTTGTTACTTAAATGGTGCATGATTCTTTATTGTGCTTATATAACTGACGCATGATTCCTTATTGGTGCATGATTGGTGCATGATTCTTTATTATGCGCATGATTCTTTATTTAGTTTTGTCACAATTTGACAAAGGGGGAGATTGTAAATGCTATTATGTAAATCTAGCACCCGTAGTGTTGTCAAATTTTGTTGTGCCAAACCATTTAGTATTTACATCATACTTTGAGTTGAAGTGATCAGGTTCGTACATTTTAAAGTTCTCTGAATCTTCATCGAACTTGCCTACATCTTCAAGTTGAAGTGAAGAGTGTTGAAGTTTATGGTTTCAAGCTAAAATTCAAGAACTCAAGTTCAAGTTTGAAGTTCAACTACTGTACGCTAAAGACTCAAGAACTCAAGCATAACTCAAGCTCAAGTTCAAGAGATCGAACTCAAGCTTCAAGTATCACAAGATATCAAGATTCGGAAGCGAATGATGTTTCATTTGTTCCTACTCACAAACAGGTTTGGATGACCCTAGATTGACCTTAGGTTGTGTCATATTCATTGCATATTTTACGTGGGTCATTTCGTATGTTTATAGGTCATTTTTTCGACTAGTCTTAGTCCTTGTTCGACTAGTTCAAGTACTGGCTTGACCAGTCCAAAAGCTTTTTCGACCAGTCCAAGATTTGTTGTGAATTTTCAGAAATTTTTGTTAGACTCTCGACTAGTTCTGGAGACTGCTCGACCAGTCGAGTGAACAGTGCTCAACTAGTCGTGCAGGCTCGACTCAAAGTCCAACAAGTTTTTTTGGTCCCACTCGACCAGTCGAGTAATGACCTTATCTTATCGCGCCATAAAATTTGAAATTTTGTTGGTCCTTCGACCAGTCGAACTGACCCTTAGACCAGTCGAGTGAATAGTATTTTTACCTATAAATAGAGCACGAATTTCAGAGTTTATTCATTCATTGAAAGATAAATCAAGACACCAATCTGAGAGATGAGTTTGTGAATTTATTAAGCTATATTGTGCTCAATTTATATTCTCTTTAATTAGCTTTTGTAATTTGATTTTTGAGATCTTTATTCCAATCTACTTTAAGAAGGGATTTGTATTTTCCCCTTTCTTGAGATCAAAATCAAATCAAGCTAGCCCAGGTTGATTTAATTAAAAATCATTTAGAATTAGAACCATTTTAACTGTGAGACTGGATATTGAACATCTTCATCTACATCGGATCGGTTCTACCAGGCTTCTTCAAAGGAGAATTTCCAGATAAGTATCATTTATAATTTTGTGTATCCATTTTGGTTTTTGAGGTTGTACTAGAAAAATCTCATTGTGGTTTTGTCTGAGGAGATCCAGAAAATCTCAGAGTGTGGAGTTTTTATACTTGTGTAAGCCCAATCAAAGACATAATTGTGAAGGTTTTAAGGTGAACCTTGGAAAACCTTTTTCATAGTGAACGCTATTATCCCGAGGGAGTGGATATTAGGAGTGGAGTAATTGTGTGGTTGTTTTCTAACAGTTGGTGTACACACAAGCGAACCACTATAATTCCTGGTGTTGTGGTGGATGATTGAATGTGCCAATGTGTGTGAATGTTGTAATTTATTTTAAGCATTTGTGGTGAATGGTGCAATTTATTTTATGCACTTGTGGGAATGTTGTAATAACTTAGCTTATTTTATTTGCTATTTCCTTTGCCTCTTTATTGGTTTGGGTTTTTGATACTTACAAACATTCTAGTAAGGTTGTCCTACCATAAGCCTTTGGTTTTTGGTGTTAGGTTGTCCTTAGAACTAAGTTTTTATCAACCTCTCAAGACTAGTACATTTGAGGTTGCTATTTACTTGTGTTTATTTATTATTTGATTGTGCTATCTTTCTTTCAATTTTGCATTTATTTTTAATTTGGCATAGTCCTATTCATCCCCCTCCCCCCCCCCCCCCCCCCCCCCCCCTCCTCTCTAGGATGTATTACTCAGCCTTTTCATTGAATGATATTGATTTCTATAAAAATAATAGTCTTCTTGACTGACCTTGCGCATAGGTTTTGCCTCTACCCATTTGGTAAAGTAATTAGTCGCCACAGTAATGAAAGTGTCTAGCTTGATTGAAGGTGGGTGAATTTGCCCAATCAGGTCGATCACCTACTCTCGATATGGCCAAGGCTTTATGATAGGATGACTTGGCTGCTGGTAGATGTTGGACTAGCCCATTTCTTTGGCAAGCCTCATAGCCTTTTGCATATTGAGAGCAATCGGCCATCATTTCTAGCCAAAAGTATCCGTAACACCTAAGCATAAGTCTTATTTTCCTTCCTTCTTGGTGAGCCCCATAAACATCTTCATGGACCCCTTTCATGACCAACATTGCTTCATTCTTTAACAAGAAACGTAGTAAAATCCCATCGGCCCCTTTACGGTATAGTTCATCGTCGACCATGACATAATTTATGGTCGAACTTCTCGTGATTCTGTCGGCTATGGTCCAAGGGCTTTGCAAATAACCCATAAGAGGAGATCTCTAGTCATTTTCCTCTGCATTGAGTAAACAAACTTCCGTTATACTCCCTCTTCAGAAGATGGAGGGTAATGACCTTTTTTGAACTGTAATCGACCGACCGGCCGATCCCTTCTATATTTCTAGCCCCGTCGCCAGTTGTGCGATTTCATTGGCATCTACATTATAATATCGAGTAACATGCATCGGTTGGACATTATTGAATCGTTCTAGCAATTGGATGGCCACTGTGTAATATGGTAATAAAGATGGGCTAGTGCACTTAAACAAACTAGCCATCCGATTTATCCCCAGTTGAGAATCCCCGATGATCATCACATCCTTCACCCGTAATTCTAACAATATTTCCAGGTAGATTATCATAGCCTCATATCCGACTTGATTGTTAGTGCACTCAAATTCCAATTGGAATGTAAATTCTTGACGATTTCCATTGGGGGAAACTAGAACTATACCGGCCCCAGATGTCTCGTGGGTCCTTGACCCATCAAAGGTTAATTTCCAAGGTGTGATTTGCACAACATATGAATCCATAACACGTTGGGGAATAAGTTCCTCTAGGTCTGACGAGTGGCTAGCCAAAAATTATGTTATGGCCCTACCCTTTAGTGCTTTCTGCGACATGTAATGCAAATCAAACTCAGATAATGTCAATACCCATTTACTAATTCGGCCACTTAAAATAGGCTAATTTCACATGTATTTGATTAAATGATTAATTGAAACTGCATTAACTCTTTCGGCCAATAAATAATGCCTTAACTTGGTAGCTGCGAAGTATAAAGACAGACATAATTTTTCCATGGCCGAATACCGCGTTTCTGCATCGAGTAATACTTGGCTTAGATAGTATATTGCTCTATCTTTTCACAAATCATCTTCTTGTGCTAGGAGGGCTCCGATCGATCTTATAGAGGTGACTATATATAACTTAAGTGGCTAACCTTTGATAGGAGGCATTAGTACAGGCAGCTTCATCAAATACTCCTTGATTCAGTTGAAAGCTAGCTGATGTTCTGCTTCCCATAGAAATTTAGCCCCCTGTTTTAATTTCAACAATGGAGAAAAGATGTTAGTGGGACTACGTTTGACATCCACTCCACATATTTGACCGATAGCTTCAGAAGTCGTCCAATCTCTTCTTTGACTTTGAGAGTGACTTCGGCTGTCATCCTTCTTGGAGGTTGTTTATGCAGCCGATATTCCTCTTTGGTCGGTAATATGTGCTTGACCAATGATATGTCCAATCCTGACATGTTATGGTAGTCTCATGCGAAGCAGTCCGTGAACTATTGCAATAGCCTTATGATTTTGTCCCGCTCGGGCGGTCGTAACAAGTTGCTTATGAACGTGGGTCTTAGATTCTGATATGTCCCCAGATTTACTTCGTCCAACGGGTCTTGGACATGCAGTGGACATTTATAACACCCTGAAAATCGGGGGTCGAGCATAAACTCAACTCCCGAGTTCCAACGCATCACTTATGCAACAAAATGAATGATGATTGAATGTTGTCTGTATTAGTGCATTGAACATGAGTGAGATTAAGCCAAAACAACATATCATACTCTAGAGACAGTTAAATTGCAAGCGGAAGACTGTGATAGATATATAAAATATAAAAACTATGGTAAGTCTCCAGAGTGTGATAAGGTTACCAGGTTAAAGAATTACAAGTACAATTCAAATGATACCAAATGTGTAGTGTCATCTAGTCAACATCCCTGTAACCCCGTCGATCAAGGCACGGCTCACATGAAGCCGCCCGAAAACCGCATATACGAGAAAGCATCCTCGTCGTCACAAAAGTCCTGGTCTGCCTCAGGAGTAGCGTCGCCATCTGCAATCAGACAAAGTCTAGTGGGTGTTCGGAACACCGTCCCG
This sequence comes from Magnolia officinalis, assembly GCA_021015155.1. NCBI lineage: Eukaryota > Viridiplantae > Streptophyta > Magnoliopsida > Magnoliales > Magnoliaceae > Magnolia > Magnolia officinalis. The sequence continues at coordinate 33,889,835 of JAJHSJ010000008.1, forward strand.
TAACGTGGGAGTGAGTGATCAACTCAGTGGAACAATAAAGTATAGGTTAACATGTTATCAATTCAGTCAAGTAGTAATGATAAAGCAGTACAATCAAACAATTCTAACTACTCTTATTTAATGCAAGTATGAAATGACATGATGTATGCCCTTGCCAAACCACCCTCATGCGACGCCATCTTACGTTCACGAATGCGTTCATCCCTCAGTGCTCCACATCTACCAGGCACATGCAGTGCGATGATGAGCATAATTATCGAGTAATTATTAGTCCATTTCAAACAGCAGTATTGGGAAACTAAGGTACCTCCCTTATATCATACCCAAACATGATCCATTCTAGGGTCGTCAATCCTAGTTAATCTCATACGATATTATGGTTGAGAGGTATCGCGAAGGCATCACAAAGGGTTCGTCACCCATCAGCACGGATACAGATCTCACCGTATGCGGCTCAATTGCTGGCCGTCAGCTCGAATACAGGTCTCACCGTACTCGGCTCAATCGGGGGCCATCAGCTCGAATACAGGTCTCACCAAACCTGGCTCAATTCATGCTCTAGTTGCTGCGAAGGGCTCATTGCCAATCACAGACCTTAGAGTATGCTCGAAGACACTATGGAGGACTCGTCGCCCTTTAGCACGAATACAGGTCTCACCGTATTCAGCTCTCGCCGTAGGTGTCGACCGCTCGAATACAGTATCCCATACCACCGTATTCGGCTCATGAGTTTGGTTGCTCAATGGTCACTACGGGGAGGCATGTGGCCCCAGCGTAGGCCGACAGCTCGACCACGGTGTCCCATACCACCATGTCCGGCTCATGAGTCTTAGCGGATCGAGGTACCATGGTTAATGGGATTACACTGGTAAGTTTGGTACCCTATGTTCAAACAGTAGCGTCCAAACATGGTTAACATACATAAAACAGATCGGGTTACTTGACGAGCTCGGCTAGCTCGAGCGCACGACAAGTTGGGCGACATGAAGTGCATAAGCACTTCGCGTGGCCACCACTATCGCCAACCGAAGTACGACTCGGGTTCGTCGAATACATCTCACGTGACAAATGAATCTCAGCCACAAATTCAATCCCGTTACCGATTGCCTGGACTATAATCATAGCCTCAATCACATTCAATTGCAGATAGTTAAAGCAGTAATGAATCAAGATTCAGATCATACAACCAAAGTCTGATATTGTCCGTTTAGGGCTGCCAGGGCTGTTGCACGCACTCGTTGCTCCACTCCCCCATCACCCATGACGGATCATACAACGTAAACATGAATTTAAACGTGTGCATTACATAGATAAAATCATAAAAGCAGTTGAGTATGTTATGAAGCACAACACAAGCATGAGTTTGTACATATTCAATTCCTAATCACACAACTATCCAAGGAAAACATACACATAGTTAAAAGAAGTTGAGAATCATATCTCAACACCCTTATACATTACAATTTGCTAACTACTACTCATTCAGACATTTCAACAAACACTTTAAAAGACATACATCAACATACATGACATATGTTGATCACATAGGCATTAGTCCAAATCCTTTCACTAGGGAGTTGCCCCAATCATAACACGCGTACATCCACGACGGATAGTCATGGGAAGTAGGAATCCAAGTTCCATATTCATTTGAACATTTTCACAAATACTTGGGCTACACATTTCAACATGTATAGCGTATAGTGGCCGTGGCGTGATTCAGGGCAAATCCTTTCATCAACGGGGGTATCGCCAATACAACAATCATATATCCATGACAATTAGTCATGGCGAGCACAAATGAGAATTCCATACTCATTCAGTCATTTTCACAAACACTTAGAATACACTATTACAACATACATGGTGTATTTTAGCAAAACATGTATTAGGGCTATCCTTTCGCCAAGCAAGTATTTTATCCATGTATATATATTCATAGAGCAAATATCATGGCAAATACATCTCCAAAATTTATACGTATACGGTACTTTCTAGATTACACAATTTCAACATACATAGTGTATATAAGCAAAACATGTATGGGCGAGTCCTTTCGCCAAACAAGTAATTTATCCACATATAATATATTCGTACAACAATTAATCATGTCAAACACATTTCTAAAATTTGTATGTATACGGTACTTTCTACAAATACCTAGAGTATGTAGAATTCCATATTTTTCATCTTTAATCGAAACGGAAAACAGACAGCACTTTGTACATGTGCAATTTCATGCAGATCATGAATCTATCATTATCTGACATTGAAAGCTTTGAAAACCATAACCTATACACCTAAAGTCCGCACCTTTTGTCGTAGAATCTTAACAGAGTCGATAGATTTGTTTAGCTTTCGTATACGATAACTTGGTAACCTAGAGAACAAGATACGTTAGCTATGTCGCTACATGATTCAATTCAAATCCTAAAGCAGGTTAAGGTTAGGGTTTCTTACCTAGAAACGAACCTGGAAACGCGATTAGAAATAGGTGGTGAAGCACGTACAACGGCAAGGAAGAACGGCAGGGAGATGCTCCCACCTCTCTCACACTTTCTCTCTCTTTTCTCTCTTCCCTCTCCTAAGCTTTTCTCAAATTCGTATGGCTGAATCAGAGAGGATTTTAAGGTCCTTATATAGTCTAAAAACTCACCGAAATAGACTCCAGGTCAAAGTATACTTAGGTTATAACCAAAGCGGGTAAGTTTCAGCTCAACGAGGACTTCTGGCGGGCCTCCTTGAGCCAAAGGTCGGACTTAAGCTCACCGACACCGAATCTACGTACTATTAAGTTTTCGTTCAAGTAGGGTTCTCAGATCACGCGTGGCGGACCGTTTTCAGTTCAACGGTCAGCGGATCTCGGTCGGAGATTCCGAATACATGGATATGTGTATGAAATTTCTCCTGATCCCGCGTGTAATTTGGTCTGATTCTGACGGTCTAGTTGCTTAAAACTGATCCGCAAGTAATACGTGCCAGATTACTATTCAAGATATTTATTTTGTAAAGAAAACAAGTGTTTTCACACTCTCTCACTCCGGACTCAAGCGAACAGCCGTAGGACACTGTCTGAATTTGATTTTTGAGATGGTTGTCAAGCCCAGCAAGGTGGTCCTAATTCCTTAACTTCGTGTTATTCGGACTTCCGACGTGCGGTCTAGATCTGATACGGAGTTTCGTGATGCTCTCGAGAGCAGACGGGTAATGAGATTGATCCTAGATTTTAGGGTAACCTAACGTCAATGATTCTACTAGTTTTGGGTCTTGCAGATCGTATTTAAAGTGATTGGTACTAATTTCACAGGTACTTTAGTTTCACACTTGCTAATTCTCGCCTAATTTCTAAAGGATTTAGTCCTGAGTAATTTCCGTCTGAGGTGGTACCTAGGCCTTGGTAGTTTGTATACAAAGTGATCCGAGTTATACTACTTAGCTACTTTAAGATAACGTCTAGGGTGAAAGTACTTAGAAAAATTAAAAGAACAAGGTGATAAAAGGTAAGATTTGTGAAGAAAATGGTTTGAAACTGGATTTGAGACCTTGAATTGAGCATATGAGAAGTTAATCAGGTGTTAGGATTGACCCATTGCCTAAGGATGTCTAATTTCAGGTTGGAAAAAATCCGGGATGTTACAACATTCCTCCACATCTTCAGGTTAATCTTTTATTTCAAAGCTATCTTCTTCGGCTGATCCATCCAACTCAGCCAAGTTCATAAAAACACCCTCATCAATTTTCTTCAAGCCTTCTTCAAGCCTTTTTACTTTGGCCGTGAAATCATCTAGGAACACTACGCCTTCATCCGTCACGATCAAGATAGCTCTTCGATAACGTAAATTGCAACTGGCCGATAGAGGACTAAGTCCTTTGGCTAGGCCTCGTTTTCTTGGATCGGCATAGCCTGAACTATTCAATCTGGATTCTTCTTTACTGAATATCGGTCGGTCGTTCATGCTTATTCCTTTCGATGAACCTGATGGGCCCTATTTCCTCGCCATAATAATAAGCTTCATTGGCATTTAATGTGACTAGAAAAGGCTTATTATCAACTAAGACAAGCTTGAACCTGTTCTGATTCCAAAAGATGGAAAACTGTTGGAGAGAGGATGGGGTGCATGCAAAGGAATGAATCCAATCTCTCCCTAATAGGGCATTGTAGCTTGACGAAGTGTCAACTACAAAGAATGGTGCCAAAACAGATTTGGTGCCTACTGTAAGGCCGACCAATAACACACCATGTGAATTGGTAACATGGCCAACAAAATTGCTGACAGTCACTTTAGACGAGATCAGATCAGTTGCAGTTTTCCCTAACTTGGCCATCATTCTTTTTGGTAACAAATTTAATGCAACCCCATTCTCTACTAGGATCCTAGTAACAAGACATCCATATAAATGAGCTGAAATATATAATGGCTTGAAGTGTTGTGTCATGTCAATAGTGGGTCTACCGATAATTACTCTATCGGTAGTGACATTGGTTGTTATAGTGTTCATGTCGGCATGTAATGCCTTCTCTTGTTTCCCCTCATCATAAGGGAAAGAAGCATGCTTAACGATAACCAGGTAAGCATGTTCTTCCACATCTCCAGGCATTATTTTTGGATGAGTTACTCTAGCCTAAAATTCATTTGGTAAAGTAAGTACATATTGTAATGAAATAATGTTGGTGGCAACGAACCAAACACAATGATATTACTGAAACCTTGCCCCCTAGTGTATCAGACTCGATCTCATCATTCTGACTAGGGGTTCCATTCATCTTGGGGTCAATTGGCGAATCAGTCGTTATATCCCTTGGCATGTCTGCGGTGGACGTGAATTCATTAGGCAACCATTCTTATGTGGAGAGGTAATCCTTGCTAAAATAATCCGACAAGTTGCTAGCAATGTCCCCTTCTTTAAGACTAATTGTCGTCTCAATGCTTTTGAGAGGAGCTTTGCTCTCCCTATTAGTAGGTAAAGCAATAGCTTCGACCGTCTTTACTGCTACATATTCCTTCGGTGAGGGAACTTTTCAGAATTGATGTGGTAATTTAGGTTCTGGTTGAGAAGAGAGTTCACCCTCTTTTCTTTCTCTTCTCATTGCAGCCCTATTTCTCTATAATGGCGTTTCTGAGTTCTTTTCAAATTATCTGGTACCACCGAGAAATTTGGATGCATAAGTCGCTTCCATACTCCTCACGTAGCAGGAGGTTTGACCATCCTAGTCAATGGTAGTCCCCAATGCGATTGACGATCAGACATTGTCTGCCTCGACTACTGACAAACTCGACTACAACCAGGGTTGTAATTTTCTGTCTGAGATGGTCTCTAGGTTGCCAAGGGATCTCTCAGGAGCAGCGGTCACATGACTAATGATTCTTCTGTCCGCATGCGTCTTGATATTGTGATGTCCACCGCTATCTGGGAGTGTATCGACCGTTCGCTCTATGTAGACTTCTTGAACTGAGTTCAATTTTTGGTCAAGGTCGATCCCTCAAGTTAGTCATGACAGTGTTGATCTCCATGCTGGTTGGAAATGGATCGGTATCAATTAGCATGCCTTCTTTTCCTTTTCTAAAAATTTCATTATTTCGCAGTCAATATGATCTTGAATGAGATTCCTGAAAATAACGTATTTGTTAGTCGAATGGGAACGAGATCCATGTCATTTACAATAGTTGACCATCTTGAGTTCCTCGGCTGAAGGTATCTTATGATTAATAGAAACTTTAATAAATTCACCTCCAACATGAAGTTAAAAATTTCCTCGGCCCGAGTAATATCAAAGGTATATACTTTTTGAGTATTCTGAGTTACTAGGGCGGTCGATTTCTCTTTAACCAATGCCTAGCAGACTAATGGTTTCTTAGCTACCACTTCGGTGATCGCAATCTCGTAATTAAGATCGTTGTAATATGTTTCTATTGACGAATTTGCTTGCCTAGCCACTTCCTGAAGCAACTCTTCATATCGAGAGACCTTAGTGAGGTCGTATAAATCGCCAAACTCCGTGCTTATGAACGTTTTACAGAGTTTGTATTTAAAACATCTTATGCAAGCTGCACGAATTCAGCCTCGTTCATGATCACCTTACAATAGCTTTTTGCCCGTTTGAACCGCATGATATAACTTTCACAAGATTCACCAGGTAATTTCCGGAATCGTGTGAGATCGGCCATAGCTATTCCCTATTTTTGGAGAAAAATTGTGCATGAAATCTTTCCACTAATTTCTGTCAGCTATGTATTAAGCCTGGTGACAAATTAGAATACCATGTGAAAGGCTGTAGTGGTTAACGAGTGACCAAATAACTGTAATTTATAATAATCATTATTGGCTAGTTCGCCACATTGCACTATAAACTGGCTGACATGTTCGATAGTTGACTAACCGTGTTCTCCTAAAAATAAGGTGAAATCTGGTCAATAATTTCTCGGCAATGGGTGCTGCCAATCCACCAATTTAGGGTATGGTTTATGATATGTATGCATAGCATTGCGGCCCAACACTTGGGCCAGCAACTTCTTGCACGAGTTGCAGTATCTGGTCGCGATCAATCCTTGGAGGTTCCATGGCTGACGGATGATCCGGACCAAATATATTAAAATTCTCTTGAAACTTAGGACCTTGCAGCAGATAAAACCCCATTGGCGGTTCTTGATTTCTATTTTCATAATTCATAGCCTCCTGTTCAGGTCACCTGACCTCTGCAAGAGGTGGCACATTCCTGCCCTTTAGGGAGGAATAGGTGGTGTATTATGCTGCAATGGTGGTATCGGTGGGAAATGAGCAACATTACCGACCGAACTATAGTTATGTTACTGCGTAGGTTGTGTTCATTCTATCAAAATGGCTAACAATCATTGCATGACCTCGATCAACTGGCCATATAATGGTTAGTGCTTTAAACCTGGTCACGGAGCTGCTTTGTGAAATGGCCAAGCTATATGTCCTAGAGGGAGGGGTGAATAGGACTATGCCAAATTTAAGATAATTACAGCGGAATTAAATAACAAGATAGCCAAATAAAGTAAATCAATCCACAATGCTGAAATGAATAGCAACCTCAATGAATAAGTATTGAAAGATTGATACAAAAGTTGTTCTAAGGACAACCTTACACCAAAAACCAAAGTTTATAGTAGGACAACCTGATTTCTAGAAAGGTCTTTGTATCAAGAACTCAAACCTTAGAGAAATAAATAAATTCAAACTATACGGAAGAATAAAAAGCAATTTCAAATATTGATTGTTCTCATGACAACCATGCACCATACAAATGGTAGGGCAACCTTACAAGAACAATTAAAGAAACTGAAGCTCAAACTTAATAAAGGAATAACTAGAAATAAATTGCTGAAATTTAAATCTAAACTATTACAACATTCCCCACACTTGCTTGAAGTGTAAATATTTACAACATTTACAACCACACATACATTCCACAACTTTGAATGATAAAAGATAAAAGATTAAGCAAGCATTCAATCTACAAGATAGAATTATAGTGGTTCGCCTGTGTGTTCACCAACTGTTAAACAACAGCCACACAGAATGCTACTCCACTCCTATATCCTCACACAGGGGATATTAGCGTTCATTATCAAAATAGGTTTCACAGGTTCACCTAAAACCTTCACAATTGTGTCTTTTTAACTTGGGCTTACACAATCAAAAAACCCCTCTTTCTGAGTTTTTTGGCTCTCCTCAGATAACCACACAAATGGAATTTTTCTGGCGAATCCCAAACAAAAATCAAAGAAATAGAAATTTTACAGAATTGTAAAATACCTGGATTTCTCCTCTTGTAGCAGCCCGGAAGAACCAATCGGAGTAGAAGTTAGAATATGGAAGTTCAATGTCCAATACTCACTTTACAATGGTTTTAAGTTCTAATTGATTTTAGATTTAATCAACTTAGGGCTAGCTATATTTGATTTTGATTCCGTGAAGAAGGAATTAAGAATTTCCCTTTTTTCTAATCAGATTGGAATACAAATCAAAATCAAATAACAATAAGCTAACAAAAGGAAATAGAATTATGCACAATATAGCTTAAAAACAAACACAGACTATCTCAGAGTGGAGCCTTGAATTCACTTAATTTTCATTGAAAAACTCTGAAAATCGTGTGCTATTTTTAGCTGCAGAAATTCATCTTCGACTGGTCCTAGGATCACCACGACTGGTCGAAGGATAAACAAATTTTTAAATTTTTGAGCGCGATCAGATCAAACCGTTATACGACCGGTCTTAGGCAGTCTACGACTGGTCGAAGACAGTCCATGACCGGTCGAGACCCCTCTACGACTGGTCGTACGACACTTGATTTAGTCGCTGGAGTTTGCGTCGTAGCACTACAACTAGTCAAAGGTCGAGTCAAGACCATCCCATGACCGGTCGAGCAGACTCCAGGACTGGTCGAAGCCGAACCAGAAAATTCGATAAATTACAACAATTTTAGGATTGGTCCTAGAACTTCTTAGACTGGTCGAACCAGTGCTAGGACTGGTCGAACAAGGTCTATGACTAGTCTTAGAATAGACCATATTCATGTTTTAATATTAAAATGAATTATGTAGCCAAAGTGACCTACCCTAAGGTCAATCTAAGGTTTATCATACCTGGGACATGGAGTATGGACATTGAAAACCTCATTCGCTTAGACTTTGATCATTATGAAGCTTGAGTTCTTCTTGATGCATCTTGACTACTTCAGAAGCTTTGAAATCAATGTCATTTTGAGTTGCACTTGAGTCCCAAACTATGCTTGAGTCTTGACCTTGAGTACACGTGAACTTGAGCTTGAGTTCTTACATGTGAACTTGAGCTTGAATTCTTCTTTAATATCTTCTATCTTGTAGCTTGAACTAGCTTGAGGAATTCAACTTCTTGACATGGTGTCTCGAACAATTTTATCAAGATATAAACACAAGACACATACAGAGGTTTTGACACACAAAATTTGACAACCAAAGAGGAATCAAACCATAGCACTTACACTTTGCATGAATTCTCGTGTGCTCTTGTACCATTTGGATGCTCATATGGACATCCCTTGAACCATTGATACCTTGTCCGGAAGAATAGGGTGATCCATTCACTGCTCTACTTGGTTTTCGATCGAGTTGACATTCAAATTAATTTCATTTAGAGGTGCCTGAACCTGCACATCATCCCCTCGGGTGGTGCGATTGGCATTGCTGGTTCATTCCCGACAATCTTACGACTCCTTCTGTGCATCCTAGCAATAGTTAAACCGTTAGCCTACAATAAGGGTCCCACCAGGTGTGCCAAAAAATTGTTCGCCACTATTTTAACTATCATTTCTCCAACACAGGCGATGAGTGCATGAGTGTATCAAAATTGTGATTGCAGTTCCAATTCAATCCGAACAACAATGACCCCAAGCACCGAAGTAGGTAATGTAAATGCTATCTTATCTAGCTCCTAGGTTTATCAAATTTTGTAGTGCAAAAACCTCTTGGAATTTGTATCTTGTTTAACTGTTATTGTAAGATCAACTTCATGTCTTCCTAGCAAATCTTATCTACATTCAAGTACAAGATCAAGAAGTTCAAGTACAAGATAAAGAAGTTCATGTACAAGTTCAAGAGGTTCAAGAATAACATCAAGAAGTCCAAGTACTAGATTAAGTCTTCAAGCTTCAAATACTTCAAGAGAATGATATGTGTTGATTCAATCTCACAAATAAGGCTTGTTTGACCTTAGATTGACCTTAGGATAGGTCATACAATTTGAATTTATATCATATATCATTTGATTATTTTATAGGTCATTTTTCGACTAGTCTAGACACTGGCTCGACCAGTCCAAGAATTTTCTCGACTAGTCCAAGGTTTGTTGCTAATTTTTAGAATTTTCTGTTGGACCCTCAACCAGTCGAGTGAACAATGCTCGACAGGTCGTGCAGGATTGACTCAAAGTCCAGCAAGCATTTTAGGTCCCACTTGACCAGTCGAGTAACGATCTTATCTTATCGCGCTAGAAATTTTGAAATATTGTTGGTCCTTCGACCAGTCGAATCAACCACTAGACCAGTCGAGCGAATAATATTTTTGCCTATAAATTGAGGACGATTTTCAGAGTTTTACATTCATTCCAAAAGATATTGTAGTCACAACTCTGAGAACTCAGCACCCATTATCGTGAAGCTATTGTGAAGTATTTTTAAATTATTTTAATAGCTTTTTGGTTATTCAAATCTTTAATATCTTGATTCCATTCTATTTGATATTAAAGGGGATATTTGAATTTAACCCTTTGTGAGATCTAAGAAGTTGAATCCAAAGTAGCCTAAGGTTGGATTTAAATTAAAATTCATTTAGACCTATAACCCTATCATTTGAGAGATTGAACATTCTATGTCTCCAAAGAAGCGGTTCTACCGGGCTACATCGAAGTACTTTCTTCGGATAAGTATAATTTTAATTTTATGTATTTGGTTTGTAAGATTGCCAGTGTCACACCCCAAATCCGAGGATGGACAACTTCTGTGATGCCTCGAATCCGGCACTCGACTTCCATACACCAAGTCCCGAGTTCGGTGCACCACAAGGAAGATTTTTGACTGAATTATATATATATATATATATATATATATATATATATATATATATATAATACATGAGCATGAAGATTCATGATCAAAATACCAAGTAACACTCTCAATTATAAATCCTGATGGTTACAAGTACAATGCTTTCTAAAAGGTACACAACGTCAACATTGCCAAATCAAAAAATAGATACAATGCATCGAGAAAGCTAAGTCTTCCAAGCTACTCCTGCCCTGAAAAAAAAGAGAAATAGGAAGCTTAGGCAAAAAACCTAATGAGAACACATGTGTGTGCAGTGTGTCCTACATGCAAGCAAGATAAATATGCCATGAAGAAATCATATATGGTGAAAGGCATGTAATACGTAAGGTATGATACCAATGGCAATGTAATGCATATGCATCATTGTAATACTCCGTGTCAATGCTACCAGCATCACCAAGTCATATTTTCATTTCTCTTATACCACAGCCATAACTGTATTACACACATCTGTAATCACATCATCATCATCACATTGTCATGCCATATCATAACTGTATATCTCGGGAAAGCACCATGGTCGACACCCACGCACTAGACACCAGCAATCGACCTCGCATACTCGCCCTGCGGTGGACTTCCACTCGGCATGCCAGTAGCGGACCTCATTTGTGCTTCTCCTCACTGGCGAGTCAGACTGGTCCCTGTTTGCACCTCAACCCTCAAGCATGTTGGACCCACCTCTTCTTAACCTGACCTCGTCAGTGGGAGTCAAATTCATGACCCATGTATCCACTCGGCCCAACGGTGAGGTATCCTTAGCTAGCATCAAGGTTTAGAGACTTTCAACCCAAGGGGCACATCATCCCCTACTATTTCCACACTTCCGGTGTCCCGTTCATTTTCAGGGATAACCCAAGCCATCATCATAGATGTACATTTCGTCGTCAAGATCCAACTCATGTTATACAGCACAACTGTGGTATTTTGATCATCATGTATGTCATGATTACGCATGAATTCATACAATTATGATAAGGCATATGTTCAAGGGCATGTGGTATGCATATAATGCCATGAGTTTAGGGTCTGCTTAACCTTTAAGCCAAAAATGACATATAATCATCATGTGCGACTATCAACTATGTCAATCCATGGTCATGTGACTAAACTGAAGAGGACATATCTTACACATGAACAAATGTATTGAAGTACACTTGCACATACCATCATCCCATGGTGCATGAGTATGATCAATATCAACATGGTTAAGTAGATGAATTTAGTATGCTAGGAAGTGGAACAACATTAATCAAGATATTAAATCACATACTTCCATTAACCATAATCACTAACATCACTAATATCATCCATAACTATCATAATCACGAGCATTAATTGTACTCAGAATTACACCATATCCTTCGCAAGATAGACATTCCATTAGCGACTTTGGCCTGACATGATTTTCTTCTATTGGGACCACGTAGTTATACCCTAACTGGGCCTTATGGTTAATGAGGTGGTGACGCAAAGTACATGCACCAAGTGGTTATGAGATGAAAGGCATAAATATAACATATAATAAATGAGCTACAGGATGGATGGTGTTGGTGAAACTCATATAATGTAGTGGCTTCACCTTCAAGTGGGTTGTTAGTAGGTTGGATTTGTAAATAATTATCATAGTAGTTCTACAATGGTTTAGAAGGCACAGGTAAACCTCGTAAGATACAGTGAGCCCTAAGTTGAACGACTTAAGTATATAATATACACATAAGAGTTAGTCACGGTTGGATGACGTGGGTTTGTCTCATACAACGTAGTGGGTTTTACTTCCAATTGGTCCTGTAAGCAAATGGGTCCACACACAAACATTACAGTGGATCCCAACAAGTAGATAGTATAGGTAACTCACACACATTAAGGTAGTACAAGGAAGAACAGTTCAGATGCACAAGACACACGTCAGCAGCCTCCATGATCGAACTGTTTGATTGGAAAAACAATTGAACAGTGCGGATAAAATACGTACATTGAGTGGGTTTACAAGTGTTCAAAAGCTATACGTTCAATTAACACTATTTCATATCGTCTGACTTATTTGGGAATTGGATCTAGGTCATTTTGAAGTCATATTCTAGAATTATCTAGCTTAATGGATAAATGGTGAAATATGCAATACTTACATCAAGGTAGGGTCCATAATCAATCTGACACGCGTCCTAAGTTCACGTACCCAAGAGGTTACACCATCAGCATAGTCCACGAGTCTGAGTAATCACACAATTCTCATATGCCCACATGGTCTTATGGCCACTCAGTTATCAGAAGTCCATATGGTTGAGTGGCCATACAAATGTCACTCTACATGCCATAATAAAGGATTTAAGGTCACATGGTTACTTATTTTTACTACACCATAACTCATACATCTATGGGCAAGCACTTTATTAAGCTCCCACATGGTCAGGTTGTCGATGCCATAATTTCACTTGGTTGAGTGGACATATAATTAGTATCATGGTCTAGTGACCGCATCTCAATGCATCCAACGCACAATCACAAGCATACCCACCATACTCGATTACACTAACTCTTAAACTATAACCGCCCAATATTTCATATGTAGAATGACTCGGATTCGGTGTCACATGATTAAGAGGCCAAGAACTAGCTTCGATCATGTCAGATATAGTTTAGCGGTCCCCGCATCTGCCTCACATATGAGATAATGTAAGGGTTGTATTTATGTCGCATGACACCGAATTGAGGGCCACTCCATTATCAAGTTGTATAATTCATCATATATCATAATTCTCATGACTAAGAAAATCTGCACATACAACCCGATTGTTCATGGTTTAGGTGACTATGGCTATGCCCATAACCACGTGGTCATGTCATTAGGTGGTCACCAATTCCACCTGATTTCATGCAGTTGGTTAGCCTTATGTGCATTTCACAATCATACAATTAGACGACTACATATGCTCCACAATTGCATATGATTAGGTGGCCATACATGCGTCACATGCCCACATGATTAAGGGGCCAAACACGTATATCACATCCTGACACCACTAGAGTCTACATATTTGTTATAATTGAACATGTACATGTTTATGGGTTTAAACACATGTCATATGATCCTACTACTTAGGGTCGCACTTTAACAAAAGTGTCAAGCAGTGAAGGGTTGTGCACTCGTTATATAATTAGGTAATTTAGGGCAGCAACACAATACAACCTATATCACATGCCAAGTGGTAAAGGGTTATACACACAACATAATTTCACATGATTCAAGATAGCTGTAACGCCCTGAAATTCGGGGGTCGAGTATGAACTCAACTCCCGAGTTCCAACGCATCACTTATGCAACATACACAATGATGGTTAAATGTTGTCTGAGTTAGAGCAGTAAACATGAATGAGATTATACCAAAACAGTAAATCATACTCAAGTTCAATTGTATAAAGGCAAGCGGAAGACTGAAATTTTATTTTCAAAGTATGTAAAGTGACAAAATTTTATGAACTCTAGAGTATGAGTACTAACTGAGTACCAATATACATGTATTGTTTCTAAGTCAAAAAAATCAAGATGTAACTCCGTATGTAAGCCCTGGAATCCCCGCGATGCAGCCGGCCTAAGCAAAGCCGTCAGCGTACTGCATAAAGGAGAACTCCTCCTGATCCTCATCGAAGTCAGGCTCCGGCTCCTGAACCGAGGCGCCATCTACACCTGCGACAGAGTCTGGTGGGTGTTGCAAACACCGTCCCGTAACGTGGGAGTGAGTAGCTAACTCAGTGGAACAATAAAGCATAGGTTAACATGTTATCAATTCAATCAAGCAGTAATGATAAAGCAGTACAAATCAAACATTTCTAACTACTCTTGTTAAGTGCGAAAATGAAATGACATGATGCTGTATGCCCTTGCCAAACCACCCTCAAGCGACATCATCTTACGTTCGCGAATGCTTACTCCCTCAGTGCGCCACATCTACAAAGCACATGCGGTGCGATGATGCTCATGATTACCAAGTTTTTATTAGTCCATTTCAAACAGCAGTATTGGGAACTAGGGTACCTCCCTTGTATCATTCCCCAAACATGATCCATTCTAGGGTCGTCAATCCTAGTTAATCTCATACGATATTATGGTTTGAGAAGCGTAGTGAAGGCATCGCAAAGGGTTCGTCACCCATCAGCGCGGATACAGATCTCACCGTATGCGGCTCAATTGCTGGCCGTCAGCTCGAGTACAGGTCTCACCGTACTCGGCTCAATCACTAGCCGTCAGCTCGAGTATAGGTCTCACCGTACTCGGCTTAACTCATACTCTAGTTGCTGTGAAAGACTCGTCGCCAATCATAGACACTTGGAGTATACTCGAAGATACTACGGAGGACTTGTCGCCCGTCAGCACGAGCACAGGTCTCACCGTACTCGGCTCTCGCCGTAAGTATCGACAGCTCGAATACAGTGTCCCATACCACCGTATTCGGCTCACGAGTTTGGTTGCGTAATGGTCACTACGGGGAGGCACATGGCCCCAGCGTAGGCCGACAGCTCGACCACGGTGTCCCATACCACCATGCCCGGCTCATGCGTCTTAGCGGATCGAGGTACCATGGTTAACGGGATCGCCACTGGTAAGTTTGGTACCCTAGGTTTAAGCAGTAGCGACCAAACATGGTGAACACACAAATACATTTCAGTTTATTTGATCAGCCTGACTAGCTCGAGTGCACCACAAGTTGGGCGATATGGAGCGCAAAAACATTCCGTGTGGCCAACCACTATCGCCAACCGAAGTACGACTCGGGCTCGCCAGACACATCCTTTGTGGCGACATGAATCTCAGCCACAATCGCAAGTCTGGTACCGAATGTTTGGACTATGGACATAGTCCCAAACTCAACAGTTCTCATCAATAGCATGTGGAGTAAAGCATGATAAACAAGCAATACAAGCATGTTAGCAGGCATGTTATAAAGCATGAAGTAAAACATGAAGTAAAGCATGTTGTAAAGCATGTAGTAAAGCACTATACACATAGGGATACAATTACATACACATCACAATTGAGTGGTTATAGCGAACCACCGCATGGAGGGGATCCTACATGTCTTTAAGGGAGTCGGGAATCCCATATCAGCACCTCTCTAAGGCACTAATACTTAAACATTTACACACACAAGCATTTACACAAACACTTGGAATACGTTATTCCAACATACATGACGTATGTTAGCAAAATACGTATTAGGGCTATTCTTTCGCCAAGCGGTTATTTTATCCGCGTATACGATATTCATACAACAAGTAATCATGACAATTACACTTCCAAAATTTACACATATGCGGTATTTCTAGAATACACAATTTCGACATACATAGCGTTTACAAGCGAACATATATTTCAGCGATTCCTTTCGCCAAACTAGTATTTTATCCATATATTATATAATCATGCATTAAATAAACATGTCAAACATTTTCCTGAAAAAAAATACGTATACGGTATTTCTACGTATACCTAGAGTATGTGAAATTCCATATTCTACAACGTTAATCGAAACAGGAAACGGAAAGCACTTTGTACATGTGCATTTACATGCAGATCATGAATCTATCATTATCTGACATTGAAAGCGTTGAAAAACGTAACTTATACACTTAAAGTCCTCACCTTTGCCCTTGGAATCACAACGAATCAGCAAGGGTCGTTGAGCTTCCGTATACGGGAGTTTTCTAGCCTAAAGAGCGGAATCGGTTAGCCTTTACATAACCTACAACGAACCTACATCAAATCAGACCTAGGGTTAGGGTTTCTTACCTTCAAACGGAATGGATACCGCCGGGAAAACACCTGGAAAGGAGAGGTGTAGGCCGTGCGACAACCGAAAACAGTAGGAGGAAAATCACCCACAAATTCCAAGCTCTTCTCTCTCTTTTCTCTCTCTCTCTCTCTCTAGGGTTTTTCTCCCAAATTCGTATGGCTGTGAGAGGGGCTGTTCTAAGCTCCTTTTATAGCCAAAAACCTCCCCAAAATAGACTCAGGTTCAAGGGTGACTGCTTATATAGGCATTTCGTCACTTTTTCAGCTCAAAAGAGAGGTTCTGGTGGCCCTCCTTGGGCCAAACGTCAAACTTAAGCTCACCACACATGGATCTATGTGGTATTACGTTTTCGACTCGATCGGATTCCCAGATCGCACGTGGCAGACCACTTTCAGTTCAACGGTCAGTGGGCCACGATCCGAAATCCAAGTACATGTAAATGTTCCTGAAATTTTTCTTAATCCGAGGGTGTAATTTGGTCTGATTCTGACGGTCAGGTTGCTTAATACTGACGCGCAAGCGAATGGTGCCAGATCACTATTCCTGATATTTATTTTGGAATGGGAATAGTGTTTTTCACACTCCCTCGCTCCGGATCGAAACGAATGGTCGTGGGACATCGGCTGGATCTGATTTTCGAGATGATTGTCAAGCCCAGTGAGGCGGTCCTAGTTCCTTAGCTTCGTGTTAATCGGACTCCCGATGTGCGATCTAGACCTAATACGAAGTTTCGTTTCATTCCCGAGAGCAGCCGGGTAATGAGTTTGGTTCTAAACTTTAGGGTAACCTAGAGTCACTTGATTTGCAAGTTTTGGGTCTTGCAGATCATATTTAAAGCAATCCCAACGGATTTCATGGCTAACCGAGTTTAGTACTTAGTTAACTTTGTTAAATTTCTAAAGGATTTAATCCTAATTGATTTCTGGTCGAGGTGGTACTCGGGCCAATGTACGGAAATTTACGGGTTGTTACAATAGCATACATTCAACACATGGAGATCACAAACTCTTGCCAATGAGGGCCAATGGTTGGCCCAAACAAGGCTACCACTGATGGGCCCACATGACATTCACTCAAAATGGGCCTTAACATTCTTGGGCCCATGCATCAATGGAATTTACAATGGGTTCTATGTGGTGGAGTTCATGGGGCTTTCCCATGAGGTTAAGTTGTGTGAGACCCACTTAAGACTTAGGTCTGCTTTGATTTTAGTCCAAATCCTAAAATGATATGAGGAAGTGGATGGTCCGCATGGATTAAATAAATACACCATGGTGGTCTTAGGTTGGATTCAATGGTTAGGCATTAATTCTCACAGCCTTGTATCGTATGGTCCATTTCAGGTCAGATTGACTGATCTTTGGAACAATGGCCTAAAGGGGACCCAGTACATGGGCTGGATGGGTTGAATATCTAATATATCATTAAAATGGCCCATAATAAATTTTCAGTGATGAGAGTTTAATTTGCATTATTGCAGAATGTACAGTTGTCTAATCATTGGATGGGCCTAATTCTTGGTAACATACCATCAAGAGGGTTGATAAAATAGATAAACGATGAGGATCTTAAATATACATTATGTCATAGCCATGGTGGATTAAGTGGCATAACGCCTACATCAAAGTGGGCCACACCACACACAAGTTGAGAGGGTTACCCTCCATTAAATATTCATAATCATTTGTTGGGCTCACAGAGATGTGGTTCATGAATCCAGCCCATCCATTATGTGTGTCCCACTTTGTTGAGGGGTCAGACCAAGTTTCAGATACATCCAAATTTCAGGTGGACCCTAGCAAGTTCTTTTATATGCTCGAGCTCGTTCTCGGTTGTACAAACGGTTCAAGGAGATCAAAGTTACATGGATCCCAAAGCGATGTATTTATTATACCGACATCGTTCATCTATTTTTAGAGATCGTTTTAGAGCATTATCCAAAAAATGAATCATATCTAAATTATCTGGACTGCACCACAAATAGTAGTGGAGATAATGATTTCACCATTAACAATTTACAAGGCCCACCATAACGTTTATTTTCCATCCAATCTGTTCAAAAGGTCACAAAGACCTGGATTAAGAGGAAAAACAAATTTCATATTGGTCCAAAACTTCTATGACCTAAAAGGGTTCCGATGGTAGACGTTCAATCCCCTGCTGCTTTTGTAGTGTGGACCACTTGATAGATAGATCTGTTTTATTTTATTTTATTATTTTATTATTTTATTTTTCTAAGGCCTTGAGACAAGCTTGTCAAATGAATGGATGGTTTGGATATAACACATACCTCATGATCAAACCCACAAAGCTTGATTTATCCAGCTTTAAAAATTATTATTATTATTATTATTATTATTATTATTATTATTATTTTGATGGTGTGGGTCACCTGAGTTTCGTGTATGGCCAATTTTTGGGGATGACCCATTTTTAAAGGAGACCCATCAAATGCAAGGTGTAGATTTTTGAAATAAATCACGGTGGGACCTGTGGTGGGGTCCACCGTCCCTACCTGTTGGAGCGCTGGGACGCTGCTTGCTATAGCGTCCAGTGACGTTGGCAGCAACAACATCAACCCCCTTATTATTATTATTATTATTAGTTTTTTTTATTTTCTTATGGTATTTCATAGGTGGGGCCCACATCATGACGATCCACTCCATCTGTTGGATTGTATGGCTCGGGACGATCTAACAAGCCCAATATTCAGCATTTTTTGACGTACAAAAACATCACAGTGGGCCCTGAGAGTTTATCACTATTAAAATAGTCTTTTTGGTGGTGTGGCCTACCAGAGATTTAGATTGGTTTCATTTTTCAACTCAATGCCTAAAATGAGTTGGAAAATTGAATGGACAGAGTTAATTAAATACATACATTATGGGTGGGGCCCGTTGTGGACCCACAACCCTTTCCTTCTTCTCTTTCAAGTAGCAACAGGGACGCTACTTGCCGCAGCGTCCTCTGGACGCTAGCAGCAACAACGTCCACCCCTCATGTTTTTTTAATATAATATTTATTTATTTATTTATTTATTTTGGTGTGGTGTGCACATGTGTGCATGGATGTGTCTATGGCCAGTCCATTGAGCCACACTGGACTGTTTCGATGGCATACAAAGGTTCTGGTGGGGCCCACTATCAATGGGTCCCACATAAGGTCTATAACAAATTATTATTTTATTATTTATTTGGATGAATCCTCCTATGCATCTACACCTTTAATCACATCATTATCATCATATCATCACCACTATTAATCATCCAAATAATAGAAAAGGAAACAAACCATAAGAGTGGAGGGGGTGTACTCACCTTGATGGACTAGATAGATGGTTGAGATGGATGGAAGGGATGGGATTGATGGCCCACCAAGATCACTCTCTCTCTCTGTAAGTGTTATGGTCTCATGCTCCTTTGGTTGTCAAATTTTGTGTGCCAAAAACATCTATCGGTGTTCTGTACTTGTATGATCATTTATTGGAATTCAAGACACCTCAAAAAAAGCTACATGTTGAAGCCTCAAAAAAAGCTACATGTTGAAGCCTCAAAAAAGCTACATGTTGAAGCCTCAAAATACTACATGATGAAGCCTCAAGAAGCTACAATGTTGAAGTTCAAATCTGAAGAAACAACGTATGAAGTAGTTCTATGTTGATCAAGATCTCAAGCCTGACAAGCCTGATATAATTCAATTTATCTACATTCGTTGAAAGGTTGAAGTTCAATGTCCATACGACATGGTTCAGGTTTGAATGACCTTAGGTTGACCCTTAAGTAGGTCACTTTGGATACATTATTCAAATATTTAAAATACACAAGGTTGGTCTATTCTACGACCAGTCCTAGCTCTTGTTCGACCAGTCCTAACATTGGTTCGACTAGTCCAAGAAATTCCACGACCAGTCCTAAGAAGTTGAAGATTTTTCGGAATTTTTGGTACGCCCACGACCAGTCCTGGAGGTCCTTCGACCGGTCGTAGGTGTGGCTTCGACTCGTCCACGACCAGTCGTGGAGCTACGACTTAAAGTCCAGCGACGAAATCACTGGTCCTACGACCAGTCGTAGATATCTACGACCAGTCGTAGGTGACCCACGACCAGTCGTAGGGTACTCACGACCAGTCGTAGAACGGCTTTCAAAGATCGCGCTTATTTTTTCAAAAATCTGTTAGAGCTACGACCAGTCGTAGGTTTCTAAGACCAGTCGTAGGAGCGATTTCTGCTTCTATAAATTGAACACGAAATTCAGAGTTTTCATAACTTCCACTCTCATTCAATTCAAGAATTTTCAAGTGATCACTCTGAGATAAGTTTGTGTTTATTTTAAGCTAGATTGTGCTTATTTAATATTCCTTTTTGCTAGCTTATTTAATTTGATTTTGTTTCTATATTCCAATCATATTTGAAAAGAGGAATTATCTTATTCCTTCTTCTTGGAATCAAAATCAAATTTAGCTACGCCCAACGAGTTAAATCTAAAATCAATTAGAACTTAGAACCTTATGAATGTGAGTATTGGAAATTGAACTTTGACATTCAAATCATCTACTCCGATTGGTTCTACCGGGCTGCTACGAAAAAGGAGAAATCCAGGTATTTTACAATTCTGTAAAATTCATTTGCTTTTGGTTTTGTTTGAGGTTGAGCCAGAAAAATCTCATTGTATTGGTTGTCTGAGGAAAACCAGAAAACTCAGAAAAGAGGGGTTTTTGGATTGTGTAAGCCCAAGTGAAAAAGACACAATTGTAAAGGTTTTTGGTGAACCTGTGAAAACCTATTTGTTAGTGAACGCTAATATCCCCTGTGTGAGGATATTAGGAGTGGAGTAGCTTTTTGTGTGGCTGTTGGAAAACAGTTGGTGTACACACAAGCGAACCACTATAACTCTTTGACTTGTGGTTTGAATGCTTGCTTAATTTTCATATCTTTTATCATTTGATCTTGTGGAATGTACAAGGGGATGTGAATGTTGTAATTATTTACATTTCAAGCAAGTGTGGGGATTGTTGTAATATTTTAGATCTTACTTCTTCATTTAAATTCAATTCCTTGCTATTTCATTTACTTATATTAATATTGAGTTCTTGATCCAAAAGAGGTTCTAGAAATAAGGTTGTCCTACCATAAGCCCTTGTTGATTATGGTGTAAGGTTGTCCTTAGAACTGAATTTGAATCAATCTCTCGATATCTATTTATCAAGGTGATTTAAATTTAGCTTTGTGAATTGATTCAAGTTGTAAGGTTGTTGGTTTATTTTATTTCCGCTGAATTTTATTTTAATTTGGCATAGTCCTATTCACCCCCCCCCCCCCCTCTAGGACATATAGCTTGGCCTTTTCAAGTGGTATCAAAGCCTAATAGCTCATTTTATTGCTTTTTATTTGGATTTATTTCCTGAGCTAACGATCTAAGCTATATAAAAAGATGTCAAATTTTGATAGCCTTTCAGTTACTAGACCTCCTCCCTTTGATGGCTCCAACTATGCCTATTGGAAAGCCAGAATGAGGATCTTCCTCAAATCAATGGATGAAAGTGTGTGGCAAGCCACAGTAATTGAATGGAAACCTCCTATCACGGAAGTAACTGGTGTTGATGGTTCAAAATCTATGAAAATTACACCATATTACCAATGGACCACACTTCAGAAAAGTGAGAGTAGTGCTAATGCTAAAGCACTAAATGCAATCACTTGCGCACTATCACCGGATGAGTTCAAAAGAATCATATCCTGTGATACTGCAAAGCAAGCTTGGGATATTTTAGAAATGACACACGAAGGTACATCAATTGTCAAGAAATCTAAAGTCCAACTCCTCACAACTAAATTTGAAGAAATTCATATGGAGGAAAATGAAATGTTTATGGACTTTTACACTAGATTGAATGACATTGTGAACTCAATGTGGGGTCTGGGCGATAAGATCCCTGAAAGTAAAGTATGTGCAAAAATACTACGCTCTCTTCCTGAACGGTTCAATTCAAAGGTAACCGCAATCCAGGAACTTCGTGATACGGATAATATGAAGGTAGAGGAATTAGTTGGTTCTTTACAAACCTATGAATTAAGTTTTAAAGCTCCTAAAGGTAAGTCTATTGCTTTGAAGTCATCTAAAAGTATTATTCAAGAAAATTCAGATTCAGAAAAGTCTGAAGATGATATGGCCCTTTTGGCGAAAAAGTTTTATAAGATTTTCAAAAGTAAGAAAAGAGTCGATTTTCAAAAGGGAAATGAAAAGAAACGTTCCAAACCTAAGTCTAAAACTTGGAAATCATTGAAAGATAGTCAATGCTACAACTGTCAAGAATATGGGCATTTAGCAAACAAATGTCCTAAAAAGGACAGATTCAAAAAGAAGGGTATGTTGGCTACTTGGGATGAATCGTCTGATTCTGAAGCCTCTTCTGAGTCAGAAAATTCAGAAACCGAGTCGGGCAGTGAACTTAAGGCCCTTATGACTCTAGCCAAGTTTACTTTTTCCGATCACGATGATTCAACAAGTGAAGAAAATTTGGATAGTGATCATGAATATGATGAAGATCTTCAAGATGCTTACAATGCCTTATATAAGGAAAGTTGTAAAATTGCTGTCAAACTTAAACTTCAAAAAGAAAAGTTTTATAAACTTAAAGAATGTTTTGAAACTCTTATTTTAGAAAAATCTCAAATTTCAGATAGTTTTGAAAAGTCTAAGTGTGACCTAGAATTCAAAACCTCCCTAATTGAAAATTTGAAATCTGAAAATGAGAAACTTAAAAATGAAGTATCTTCTCTGTTGAGTTTGAAGGACACATGGAGATATGCCCAAGGCGATCCAAAATTAGAAAAATTGTTATCCGGATCAAGAAAATGTGGCGATCGATCCGGGTTGGGTTATGATAAGAACAAATCTCCAAAACAGAAGAATACTTCTTCCAATTTTGTGAAAGGAGAGACTTCTAACTCGAAAGGAAAAGATACTAGTCAAGTTTTTTCTAAAAATACAAAAACTTTTCATAAACCCAAAAGCAGCTATGTAAATTTCAAAAATCAGATTCGAAACCCACTAGCTGAAAAAATTATTGATTTACTGAAGGAGCTATTAAAATCTAATTCTGTAGGTCACTCCTACAACTATAAACATAAGAAGACCAATTATTCTCCTAAACCTAAAACTGTACTGAAATGGGTTCCTAAAGCTGTCTGTTTGGTTGCTCACACTGCTTTCAAAGCTACAAGCCATTCGAAATGGTACCTAGACAGTGGATGCTCCAGACATATGACAGGCGACAAAGCACTATTCACCGATC
This sequence comes from Magnolia officinalis, assembly GCA_021015155.1. Lineage (NCBI taxonomy): Eukaryota > Viridiplantae > Streptophyta > Magnoliopsida > Magnoliales > Magnoliaceae > Magnolia > Magnolia officinalis. Next base: position 33,913,529 of record JAJHSJ010000008.1, read on the forward strand.
TTAAAGATATGACTGATGGGTCAGTCACATTTGGTGATGGTAGCAACTGCAAGATAATTGGCAAAGGTACGGTCCAACTCTATAACCTTCCCTTATTTAAAAATGTTTTATATGTTGAGGGTTTAAAACACAACCTGTTGAGCATATCTCAAATATGCGATAACAACCATAATGTTAAATTTTCTAATCAAGGTTGTGAAATAATAAATGAAAAGGGTTCTGTAATATTAACTGGTCGCAGAACTTCTGAGAACTGCTATATAGTAAGCGATAGTAGCTCATCTAAACAAACGTGTTACATGGTCCATACCGATGAGACAGAATTATGGCATAAACGCCTCGGACATGTACACTATCGAAATTTATACAGATTGAGCAAAGGTGAACTAATTAGAGGTCTACCTAAGATGCAAAAAGTAGACAAGATTTGTGGTGAATGCCAGTATGGTAAACAAACTAGGAGCTCTCACAAAAAGGTGAACTCCAATACCACCACAAGACCACTCGAGCTTCTCCACATGGATCTTATAGGACCAACAAGAACGGAAAGTCGAGGTGGCAAAAAATACATCTTAGTTATTGTAGATGATTATACAAGATTCACTTGGGTTTCATTCTTGAGAGACAAATCAGAAACCCTTGATGAAGTGAAAAAGATTATAAAACGGATTCAAACTGAAAAAAGTTCTCAAGTCAACAAGATCCGTAGTGATCATGGATCCGAATTCGAAAATAGCAGTTTTGAGAAATTCTGTAGCGATCAGGGAATATCGCATGAATTCTCTGCACCTAAAACTCCTCAACAAAATGGAATTGTCGAGAGAAAGAATAGAGTGCTTCAAGAAATGGGAAATGTTATGTTAAATAGCATGAAGCTCCCTAGGAATTTATGGGCTGAAGCAGTAAATACAGCCTGCTACATTATTAACCGTGTTTATATTTGTAAATCTAATAATAAAACGGCTTATGAAATGTGGTTTGAGAAAAAGCCTTCTGTCAAATATTTTCGAGTTTTTGGCAGTAAGTGTTATATTTTGCGTGATCGTGAAAATTTGGGAAAATTCGACACTAAAAGTGATGAAGGGATCTTTTTAGGGTATTCTTTAAACAGTCGTGCATATCGTGTTCTGAACAACAGGACCGGTGTGATTCAAGAGTCAATAAATGTTGTGATTGACGATTTTTTGAATACACCTGTTCCTAGTTCTGATAATGATGAAGTGCTTATACTTGAAAATCAAGAAACTTCACCAAGTGAACCTAATTCTGAATTTAGGACTGTTAAAGATCATCCAACTTCTCAAATACTTGGAAACCCTCTCACTGGTGTGCGCACTCGTAGACAATTAGAGGACATATGTAATTACGTATGCTTTACATCCCAGATTGAACCGGTTAACGTAAAAGAAGCACTTTCAGATGAAAACTGGATTCTTGCGATGCAAGAAGAGCTTAATCAGTTTGTCAGAAATGATGTTTGGTATCTTGTTCCTAGACCTAAAGATAAACATATTATTGGAACAAAATGGATTTTCAAAAACAAATCTGATGAACTTGGAAATATTATTCGAAATAAAGCAAGACTAGTTGTACAGGGATATACACAAATTGAAGGTATTGACTATAATGAGACATTTGCCCCTGTAGCTCGTCTTGAATCAATCAGACTTTTTATCTCCATTGCATGTTTTAGAAAGATTAAAATTTATCAAATGGATGTAAAGAGTGCCTTTCTGAATGGTGATTTACATGAAGAGGTATATGTTGAACAACCAACAGGGTTTGAAGATCCTAAATTTACTGATCATGTGTATCGTCTTAAGAAGGCTCTCTATGGTCTGAAACAAGCTCCCAGAGCATGGTACGAAAAACTGACTAAGTTTTTACTAAGTCATAATTTTCAAATGGGATGTGTTGATAAGACACTCTTTGTTAAGAAGTATAACGATGATATTTTAATGGTTCAAATATATGTTGACGATATTATTTATGGATCAACCTGTACTAATATGACTGTTGAGTTTGCAGATTTGATGAAGTCTAAATTCGAAATGAGCATGGTTGGTGAATTAAACTATTTTCTAGGGTTGCAAGTAAAACAACAACCTAATGGAATTTTTATCTCTCAAACCAAATATGCTCAGGGCTTAATCAAGAAATTTGGATTTGAGAAAGGTAAAAACTTTGATACTCCTATGAGTACAACTTTGAGACTCTCAAAAGACTCTGCAGGTAATGATGTGGATCCTAAATTGTATCGTAGTTTGATTGGTAGTTTACTTTATCTGACTGCTAGTAGACCAGATATAGCCTTGAGTGTTGGTATTTGTGCTCGTTATCAATCAAATCCTAAAGAATCTCACTTAACTGCGGTTAAGCGGATTATGCGATATGTCGCAAGTTCTACTAAACTTGGTCTCTGGTATCCACATGAAACTAATGTTCAATTAGCCGGGTATGCAGATGCTGACTGGGCTGGAAACATTGATGATAGGAAATCAACCAGTGGTGGTTGTTTCTACATTGGAAATTGTCTTGTTTCTTGGTTTAGTAAGAAGCAAAGTTCTATATCGCTATCAACAGCTGAGGCTGAATACATTGCTGCTGGAAATGCATGTACTCAACTTGTTTGGATGAAACGAATGTTGAGCGATTATGGAATTACTCTGGATTCTATGATTTTATTTTGCGATAATTCCAGCGCAATAAATATCTCTAAAAATCCAGTTCAGCATTCACGTACTAAGCATATTGATATTAGATTTCATTACATTCGTGAATTAGTGGAAGAAAAGGTAATTTGTTTGGATTACATTCCAACCGAGACTCAACTTGCTGACATTTTCACTAAACCGCTCGACAAAAGCAGGTTTAATAAATTAAAGTTTGATCTCGGTATGAGCAATTTAAATTGAATTTGCATGATTTAGTGTATCATAATGTACATAAATTTGATGATTTATTTGATTAAATTTGAAATTTATTTTAAAAAAAAAAAATTTGCAAATTTTGAGTCGTACTCGACCAGTCGTGAGTGTACACGACCGGTCGTACTACGACCGGTCGAACACGTACACGACCGGTCGTGAAACTCGGGTTTTCACTTTAATTTGGGGATTTTGACTCATCTTCCTCATTTCTCTTTTCCCACCAACGGCTCTAGCTACGACCGGTCGAACCCACCTTCCTAGTTCTTCAAGGTTAGTGGTTCCTTTGCATTTTTACTATAGATTCTTGATATTAGTGTCTCAAATCACTCTCTTGTTGAATCTATTGGGTCGTTCATTGCAAGATTGGGGTTTTATCTTGAAAAATCTGATCTATTAAAACCTCATTTTTTCTATCTTGCATCTTGTGGTTTCATTGAAATCCTCCATTAAAAATGGATGCTAGAGTAAAAAGAAAACTACTAGAGGTCCATCTTCTTCTAGATCAACTTCTATTGTACAACGTCATCTTCGGTCTCCCGAAAATGATCCTCCGAATGTTCGGGATTTACGTATGCGAAATATTATTGTTGAGCGTCCTGTGAATGTAAATCACATTGCTTCATATGGTATTCCTACTCTGTTGGAATCTGTGGGATGGGATAACATCTTGCATTGGGGTGGACCTGCATACCAGTCCATTGCCCAATCCATGTTTGCATGTATCTGTGATTTTTCTATTGATAATTTAATTTTTAAAGTTGATACTCAAGAAGGTTTGTTTGTAGTGGATCGGCATTTGATTGCTGATATTATGGAAATACCTGTCAATGATGAGAGCATTCCAATTGGTATTTTACATGACAGTCTCTCTGAATCTGAACGTAGAATGCTTACTAGAGATCTATGTAACTTGGATGTTCATTGGACTCATAAAGGTCATGCACTTCCCTCAAGATTTTGTTACCCAGACACAGAGTACTACATAGGATTTTCATCTCTAATCTTTATCCACGTGCTGGTAATAAAACCGAACTCACTGCTTTTATGGTTCGTGTTTTGCATTCTGTCATCTCTGGTGCAAAAATATGTTTACCTTCCTTAATTTGTCATTCCATTATTCTGTCTCGTCAACATCCTGGACATAGTGATATACCCTTTGGTTATTTGTTGACTATGCTAGCAAATCATATGCTCATTGCTATGCCTACTAGAGAAAAACCCATCCATC
>JAJHSJ010000008.1:33917786-33985464 GCA_021015155.1 Magnolia officinalis
CTCCATCCCATGTATGGAGTTTCGAACTGATCGGATGGTGGGAACCATGTGATCTTTGCAATCCGGACCCTTTTCGGGCTCCTTTGGCTTGCTTTCCTCAGATCCCAGGCGTGTAAAATCTTTATTATTGTTCTCTTGGAGTCCATCCCACCTCTCTGGTGACTTTGGATCATGAATCCCTGCTTTTAATTCTCTTTTTTCAATCACCGCTCCTTATTACATCCTGCAACAAACCCATTAAAATTGATGTTAGCATTATCAGTACGTAAATAGGTATGATCGGGGTCTGATATGCATATTTGACCCTTATCACATACTCTTGAAAAGATGGTTGAAAAATATCCGCTTTTAACATAGTCATTATATCAGAATCTTCACGAAATATCAGCCAATGCCGTTAGCAAAGGAGAAATAAAGAAGATTATCAAAGGAAGAAAGAAAAGGCGGTGAAGTGAATTGGAAAGGTCATACGATTGGGTATTATATATGAAAATGTAGCAATATAAAACCCACAATAAATGGGCATTCGCAAAGCGGGATATGTGTAAGGCCCGTATACCTAGTCCCTACCATTCCTAGACCCCCTACCTCCCGCGATCCTCCCCGTCGAATTCCAGTGACCCATGACCTATATCAGCGTTTGTACATGACACTGAGTCACATCCTGTAATTCTATGTTGTCTCGACCCGAGACTTATACCATTGCGACCGCGCCGTCGCTGCGGTTTCAACGCCGCGTCTTGCGCACTAATGCGATCCCTAGGCCTGGAGTTTGTGGCCCACGTTTATCTTGAAGAAATGCCACGCATTTGTAATCCTGAAGAATCTCTACAACTGATCCCATTAATCAATCAAGTCAAGTCAAGTACATATCCCATCTCTAGCCCATGCTTTATTTCTCCACAGATAAGCAACTCACCTATGTTACTCTCAAGTCAAGAATATCCCTCACCCACCCATCACCTCTCTCTTACAACCCTCTCTCTCTCTCTCTCTCTCCTCTCTCCTCTCTCTCTCTCCTCTCTCACTCTCCACCCATTCCTAAGCACTAAGAGAAGCAACCGTCTAAGCATTTCCAAGCTCCAAATTTTGCCAAGTGTGGCCCACTTCCTACCCCTCTCATCTCCCATCCCAACCCTCCAACCTTCATCAACCTCCATCAAAGAGAGAGCTAAGGAGTTTGGCATTCCATCGGACCAAGAAGATTCACGGTGGATGTTTTTGTAAGATTAGATTATTTTTTTTATGATGGGCCAAGTGGAGCCTACCGATTGATGGTATGGATCTCACTTTGGACCTTAGGTGTGGCCGATGGCCCACCATGATTCATAGATCATCCCATGATGGGGGCCATTCTCCATGGACCCCATCGTAATGTTTATTTTTCAATTGTAAAGGTCATCTAGACTTGCATTTTGGTGGAGAAGGGATCTCCACCGTTGATTTTTATTGTTGGGCCAATATGTAATGGGACCCACTTGATGTATGTTTTGTAATGCATGGAAGGGAGGCCTATAGTGCCAGGGCCCCTCCCATTACACGCGTTTCTCTCTCCCTCTCTCACTCTCTTTTCTTTTGTGATGATGATGATGTGAGTGGCCCACCTATGACGTATGTATTTATCCAAGCCGTCCACCTGTATGGATCCCACCTGTTAGATGTCTTCATCCAGACCGTCCGATGGTGGGGCCTAGATGAGGGAAAGCATGAATATCAGCTTGATTCAAAGGGTGCGGCCCCACCCTCGTGGGACCCACCTGATTTGGGATTGGACTGGCTGGCTGGTGTACCTCGCACCAACTATTCCATCTGCTCGACGCTGGGCTGCTGGCCCAACAGTCCAGCAGCATGGCTGCTTTATGATGCAGCAAGATCTGTGGGTCCCACCTACTATCCTAACCGTCCATTTGCATGTGTGGGTCCCACTGGATGAATGTGGGGTATATCCACACCATCCGTCTATCACATGGCGCATGTGTTCTATCAATGCTGTCCATATATGTGGACCCCACCAGCAAGTGTTGTGGGATGCACCATGTTGCATCTGTTATCCATACTGTCCAAACATTACAGAGATCATTTTCTGACATTATAGAGAGAATGAGATACATATAAATTTCAAGTGGGACCCACCTTGATTTTATCTACACCGTCCAGATACATGGACGATGGGACCTACGATTGTTGCACGTGTGGGCCCTACATCTAAATGGGATGGTGGGACCCTCTACTGTAACGTGTGGTGTCCACACCGTCCAACTGGGATGGTGGGACCCACCGTGATATATGTGTTACATCCAAACCGTCCATCCACCTTCGAGCTCGTCTTAAGGCTTGAGACTAAAAATAAGGCAGATCTGCCTATCAGGTGGACCACACTATAAAAAACAGTGGAGGATTGAACGCCTACCATTGAAACTCGTTTAGGGTTTTAGAAGCCTTGGATCAATATGAAATTTGTTTTCCTCTTAATTCAGGTCTTTATGACCTTATGAACAGATTGGAAAATGAATGTTATGGTGGGCCCTTGGAAGTTTTAAATAGTGAAAATCATTATCTCCACTGCTATTTGTGGTAAGGTCCAGATGATCTTCTAATATGATTCACCTTTGGGTAATGCTCTAAAATAATATCTAATATAGATGAATGGTGTAGATAGTCCAGTTAGGACAGTGGGCCCACTTGATGTATATGTGGCCCATGAGTGAGGCCCCCGACGTGTTGTATGAAGCCCATATGATGCGGCCTGATGTGAGTATTTGAGGCCCATATGATGTGGCCCATTATGATGTATATACGGCCCATGGGATGTGGCCCATTGTGATGTGCATGAGGCCGACGTGTGAGGCTCAAATGTAATGTATGTGAGGCCCACGAGTGAGGCCCAATATGATGTATATTAGGCCCTTGAGTAGGCCATGGGCCCCACTATACGTTTGGCTCTATGTGGGTCATTCCTTGGGAGCAATGTTGGTTAGATGTCCACATTGATGGGCAATGATGGTTAAATGTCCACATTATGACCTTCCCTTAGGCCTTTGTTAAGCCCATTCTCATCCTTCTCTAAGTGGGTTGACCCTAATCATTAGGCCCCATTGATAATTGCATGATCCATCTATTCTTATTGGGCTACCCAAAATGTTGGGCCCCCATTGGTTGTTAGTAGGGTTGTTTTTAATCTTAGAGTCCATCTAGGACTTATTTGGGCCCCCTAGGGCATCTAGTGGGCCATATGATAGTATGATGAAGGAAGCCCGTCGTGGATCCTTAGGTTTATAGGTAGGCCACCTAGGCCCAACCTTAATATGAGTAGAATTCATCCTCACGTAGACGGAGGGATCCGTGCTATCAGATTTGGTATGTCCACAGTTGAGGACTGACCCTTATGTTATAGATCTACTGTCCTTCCCTGGACCCCGTCTTGTGTATGAAATTGCGGTAATGACCGCTCTAGTGGAAGTAGGAATAGGTTAACGTGTCCTAGAGGGGAGTGAATAGGACTTTATAAAATTTTATGACAGTTTAAAATCCTATCATCATTATCTTAATCTAATATAACATTTTATCAGATATCTTTATCTTAACTCTAATGGCTTCCAAGCCAAATAGAGGATCTAATCACAAGACTATTCAATATCAAGCAATACATAAATTTAGTCTATGATGGATGGACAGAGTGACTGTGTGTGAGATGTGATACTTATCAGTTTAAATAATCATGCATCATGTGATCATTCAAAGTATAAACAATAAAAGAATATGCAAATAACAATCCCAAACACAATCGTTTATAGTGGTTCGGCTAGTCTCTTACTCCACTCCTGGTGGACGCACTCAACCCTTGAGTGTACTGAATTTCACTAACGGAGGTTTCAAATCAGGTTTACCTCAAACTAGTACAACCTATACAAGGCTGACTCTAAGACCTGCACAAGGTACCTAACATGTCTCTACGAGACACAAGTTTATGCCCCACATAAGAGCAAGGGTCACACACAACACCCGGGTTTTATGCCCTACACAAGAGCAAAGGATCCACATAAGGAACCTAGGGTTTTAGGCCACACAGGCCAAGGATCCACACAAGGAACCTAGAGTTTTGCCCTATACAAGAGCAAAGGTCAACACACAATACCTAAGTTTTAGGCCATACAGGCCAAGGATCCACATAAGGAACTTAAGTTTATGCTCACCAGGAGCAAGGGTCAACACAACACCCACATGTATTCTCCCCGTCGGAGGCCTCCTATGAGGACTTGAAAGGGGTGAGAATCACCTGTGACCCAATCCTACATAAAAGAATGATCAACAGGGTCTCTGGACTCTAATGACTTACAGATAAGTAGATGAACCCCATTAAGCACGTTGATGAAGATCTCCTCCTTTAATGATGAAGAATCTTCAACTCCCTTGAACCGCAACACTTATGATGCTCCAATGTAAGGTGACGGGTTGGGTCAAGGTTATGTTGGAATCCTACTCTATTAAATATTTTCCTATTTAAGAGACGGAGTGATTCCAAGCATTCAAGTATTCAAGGTATCCCAACTCAATTGTCATGCCCCAAACTCGCAAACTGGGCTCACAAAATTTTCGATCATCGAATCTGGTGCCGACAGCCTCCGTAGTACCCCATTCTCGGATCCCAGCACTATGTATACCTGGTTCCGATCCTGGGATCATACAAGGAGGATTTTGAACATGAATCTATTTCGTAAATAGCATAACCATAAGCACAACCCACGAACAATAACCAACAAGACACCATTACAAATCCACTATGATAAAAAACTTTAAGGTACAATGTGCATGAAGGGAAATACAATGATAATAATAACAAAAACTCCTGAAGCTCGACTGCACGCTCCTGTTGTGATTAAGCTACGGCTGCGTCATGGCGTCACCTGCACGCATCAATTGTGCATAAGCTTATAAAAAGGTTAGTGGTGGTGAGAGTGTGTGTGCAATATAAGCATGCTTAGAATGCAATATATAAGTAATACAAAATCATGCTGATAAGTCCATGAATACTAACATCCGTACAACAACTATGTGATGCAAGGCATAGATGCTATTGGCAATACCAAGGCCATGCGTGAGAGATGCAACTTAAGCATACTAGTTCTCATCTGAATCCACATATCAATGCAGCTCATCACTAGAGCATCAAATATCAGTATAGTTCTCACTCTGGATAATCACCGAGGTTTAGTACACTCCAAATGACACTGCCCGCTTTCCCAGGCGCGCAGTCCAAGTGAGCGTAAGAAACCTCATTGTCCTCCTCGCCAATAGTCTGCCAATACCTATCTGGCATGTTGATAGCGGACCCATTTACAAGTTGGTCATACTCAGCCTAGCAATGCCCTTACCCTAGGGCGGGTGTAACACCCTGAAATCGGGGGTCAAGTATAAACTCAACTCCCGAGTTCCAACGCATCACTTATGCAACAAAATGAATGATGATTGAATGTTGTCTGTAATGGTGCATTGAACATGAGTGAGATTAAGCCAAAACATTATATCATACTCCAGAGATAGTTAAAATGCAAGCAGAAGACTGTGATAGATAGATAAAATATAAACTGCGGTGAGTCTCCAGAGTGTGATAATGTTACCAGGTTAACGAATTACAAGTATAATTCTAAAATATACCAAGTTGTGGAAGTGTAATGTCTTCTATCCCAAACACATAGCCCCGTCAATGCAATACCAGGTCTTCATAGACCTGTCAGAGAGCTACATGTAGGAGAAACTCCTCCTCAACATCATAGTAGTAGTCCGACTCTGCTTCAATGCATTGTCATCACTTAAAACTCAACAAATCTGGTTGGTGTGTACAACACCGTCCCGTAACGTGGGAGTGAGTGATCAACTCAGTGGAATAATAAAGCATAAGTTAACATGTTATCAATTCAGTCAAGCAGTAATGATAACGTAGTACAATCAAACAATTTTAAATACTCTTTGTAACACCCTGAAAATCGGGGGTCGAGCATAACTCAACACCCGAGTTCCAGAACATCACTTATGCAATATAGATAATGGTGATTAAATGTTGTCTGCATTAGTGTATTGAACATGAGTGAGATTAAGCCAAAATAACATATCATACTCTAGAGACAGTTAAATTACAAGCGGAAGACTGTGGTAGATATATATAATATATAATATATAAAAACTGTGGTGAGTCTCCAGAGTGTGATAACATTACCAGGTTAATAAATTTCAAGTACATTTCTAAAATATACCAAATGTGTAAGTGTAATGTCTTCTACCCAAGTACCATAGCCCCGTCAATACAATAACAGGTCTTCATAAACCTGTCAGAGAGCTACAAGTAGGAGAACTCCTCCACATCATAGTAGTCCGGCTCTGCTTTATAAGCATCGCCATCACCTGAAACTCAACAAATCTTGTTGGTGTGTACAACACCGTCCCGTAACGTGGGAGTGAGTGATCAACTCAGTGGAATAATAAAGCATAGGTTAACATGTTATCAATTCAGTCAAGCAGTAATGATAAAGCAGTAAAATCAAACACTCCTAACTACTCTTATTATTGCAAGTATGAATGCAGTCATGATGTATGCCCTCACCACACCCTCCCTCGTACAACACCATCTTACGTTCGCGGCATGCTTTCATCCCTCAGTGCTCCACATCTTCCAGGCACATGCAATGCATGATGAGTATGATTACCGAGTATTTATTAGTCCATTTCAAACACAGGATTGGAAAACTAAGGTACCTCCCTTGTATCATTCCCAAACATGATCCATTATAGGGTCATCAATCCTAGTTAATCTCAGACGATGGTGTGTTTTCTAGGTCACTGCAAAGGCTGCCAGGGTTGTTACGCACAAAGGTTACACCACTCCCCCATCACCTCTTCAACGATTCATCACTATACAGAAACAGGCCTAGTTCATACTCTATACACAGTGGCAAAACTCGTCGCCTCACCGCAATTCAGAGTATGCTCGAGGTCACTACAAAGGGCTGCCAGGGCTGTTACTCTCGCATTCGTTGCACCACTCCCCCAGCACTTTATCAATGTAGGCCGACAGCACGAATATAGTGTCCCATACCACCATAATCGGCTCACGAGTCTGGTTGCTCACTGGTCACTACGGGGAGGCACGTGGCCCCAGCGTAGGCCGACAGCTCGACCACGATGTCCCATACCACCATGCCCGGCTCATGAGTCTTAGCGGATCGAGGTACCATGGTTAAAAGGGATTTCACTGGTAAGTTTGGTATCCTAGGTTCAAGCAGTAGCGACCAAACATGGTGAACATACATTAGACAGATCAGGTTACTTGAAGAGCTTGGCTAGCTCGAGCGCACAACAAGTTGAACAATATGAAGCGCATAAGCACTTCGTGTGGCCAACCACTATCGCCAACCGAAGTACGACTCGGGTTCGTCGAACACATCTCACGTGGTAAATGGATCACAGCCACGAATTCAATTCTGGTACCGATTGTCTGGACTATAATCATAACCCCAAACACAATCAATTGCAAATAGATAAAGTAGTAGTGGATCAAGATTCAACTCGTACAATCAAGGTCTGGTATTATCCGTTTAGGGCTGCCAGGGCTGTTGCACGCATTCGTTGCTCCACTCCCCCATCACCCATGATGGATCATACAGCGTAAACATTAATTTAAACATATGCATTACATAGATAAAATCATACAATCAATTGAGCATGTTATGAAGTACAACATAAGCATGAGTTTGTACATATTCAATTTCTAATCACACAGATATCTAAAGAAATCATAGACATAGTTAAAGAAGTTGAGAATAATATCTCAACACCCTTAAACATTACAGTTTACTAACTACTACTCATTCAGACATTTCAACAAACACTTTAAAATACATACATCAACATACATGACATATGTTGATCACATAGGTATAAGGCCAAATCCTTTCACTAGGGAGTTACCCCAATCATAACACACATACACCCACGACGGATAGTCATGGCAAGCAAGAATCCAAGTTCCATATTCATTCAGTCATTTCCACAAACACTTGGGCCACACATTTTAGCATATATAGTGTATATTGGCCGTAGCGTGATTCAGGGAAAATCCTTTCGTCAAAGGGGCATCGCCAATACAACAATCAATTACCCATGACAATTAGTCATGGCGAGCACGAATGAGAATTCTATACTCATTCAGTCATTTTCACAAACACTTAGAATACACTATTACCACATACATGGTGTATGTTAACAAAACAAGTATTAGGGCTATCCTTTCGCCAAGTAAGTATTTTTTCCATGTATAATATATTCATACAACAAATAATCATGGCAAATGCATCTCCAAAATTTATACGTATACGATACTTTCTAGAATACACAATTTCAACATACATAGTGTATATAAGCAAAACATGTATTAGGGCGAGTCCTTTCGCCAAACAAGTATTTTATCCACATATAATATATTCATACAACAATTAATCATGTCAAACACATTTCCAAAATTTGTACGTATACGGTACTTTCTACAAATACCTAGAGTATGTAGAATTCCATATTTTTCATCTTTAATCGAAATAGAAAACAGAAAGCACTTTGTACATGTGCAATTGCATGCAGATCATGAATCTATCATTATCTGGCATAGAAAGCGTTGAAAACCATAACCTATACACCTAAAGTCCGCACCTTTTGTCGTAGAATCGTAACGGATCCGATAGGTTTGCTAAGCTTCCGTATTCGGCAGTTTGACAACCTATAGAACGAAATAGATTAGCTATTTCATAACCTACAGCTATCAAAACCCCAAAACAGATTAGGGTTAGGGTTTCTTACCTAGAAACGGAGCTAGAATCGCCGGGAAAGCGATTAGAACGGAGTGGTGGAACTCGTGGAGCGGCAGGAAAATATGGCAGGGAGATTCTCCCACATCTCCCACACTTCTCTCTCTTTTCTCTCTTCTCTCTCTAGGGTTTCTCTCAAATTCGTATGGCTGCAATGAGAGAGGGTTTAAGGTCCTTATATAGCTTAAAAACTCACCGAAATAGACTCCAGGTCAAAGTATACTTGGGTTATAACCAAAGCGGACCTGTTTAGTTCAACGGAGGACTTCTAGCGGGCCTCCTTGAGCTAAAGGTCGGACTTAAGCTCACAAACTATGGATCTAGGTTCTATTAAGTTTTCGTTCCAGTAGGGTTCTCAGATTGCAAATGGTGGACCAGTTTCAGTTCAATGATCAGTGGATCTCGACCGGAGATTCCGAGTACATGGATATGTGTATGAAATTTCTCCTGATCCAAGGGTGTAATTTGGTCTGATTATAACGGTCTGGTTGCTTAAAACTGATCCGCAAGCGTGAGGTGCCAGATTACTATTCAAGATATTTTATTTTTGAATTAATTTCACATTTCTCACACTCTTCACTCCGAGCTCAAGCGAATAGCGCTGGGACACTGGATGGATTTGATTTCCAAGATGGTTGTCAAGCCCAGCGAGGCGGTCCTAAGTCCTTAACCTCATATTATTCAGACTCCCGATGTGCGGTCCAGATCTGATACGGAGTTTCAACGTGCTCCCGAGAGCAGTCAGGTAATGAGTTTGATCTGAGATTTTAGGGTAACCTAGCGTCAATGATTCTACAAGTTTTGGGTCTTGCAGATCGTATTTAAAGTGATTGGTGCTAATTTCACAGGTACTATAGTTTAACACTGGCTAATTCTCGCCTAATTTATAAAGGATTTAGTCCTGAGTAATTCCTGTCTGAGGTGGTACCTGGGCCTTTGCAGTTTGTATATAAAGTGATCCAAGTTATACTACTTAGCTAGTTTAAAATAGTGTCTAGGATGAAAGTGCTTAGAAAAATTGAAAGAGCAAGGTGGTGAAGGGTGGGATTTGTGAAGAAAATGGTTTGAAAAGGGATTTGAGGCTTTAATTGAGTGTTTGAGAAGTTAAACCGGTGTTAGGATTGACCCATCGCATAAGGACGTCTAATTCCAGGTTGGAAAAAATCCTGGCTATTACACTCTTGTTAATGCAAGTATAGAATGCAGTCATGATGTATGCCCTCACCACACACACCCTCGTGCGACACCATCTTACGTTCGCGACATGCTTTCTTCCCTCAGTGCTCCACATCTTCTAAGCACATGTAATGATATGATGAGCATGATTACCGAGTTGTTATTAGTCCATTTCAAATAGCAGTATTGGGAAACTAAGGTACCTCCCTTGTATCATTCCCAAACATGATCCATTCTAGGGTCGTCAATCCTAGTTAATCTCATACGACAGTATATTTCTAGGTCGCTGCAAAGGCTGCCAGGGCTGTTACACACAATGGTTACACCACTCCCCCATCACCTCTTTAACGGTTCATCATTAAGCTGATACAGGCCTAGTTCATACTTTATACACTGCGGCAAAACTCGTCGCCTCACCGAAAATTCAGAGTATGCTCGAGGTCACTATAAAGGGCTGTTGGTCGCAATCGTTGCACCACTCCCCCATCACCTTATCAATGTAGGCCGATAGCACGAATATAGTGTCCCATACCACCATAATCGGCTCACGAGTCTGGTTGCTCACTGGTCACTACGGGGAGGCACGTGGCCCCAGCGTAGGCCGACAGCTCGACCACGGTGTCCCATACCACCATGCCTGGCTCATGAGTCTTGGTGGATCGAGGTACTAGGGTTAACGGGATTTCACTGGTAAGTTTGGTACCCTAGGTTCAAGCAGTAGCATCCAAACATGGTGAATATACATCAGACAGATCGGGTTACTTGACGAGCTCAGCTAGCTCGAGCACACGACAAGTTGGACGACATGAAGTGCATAAGCACTTCGCGTGGCCAACCACTATCGCCAACTGAAGTACGACTCGGGTTCGTCGAATACATCCCACGTGGCAAATGAATCTCAGCCACGCATTCATTTTCGTTACCGATTGCCTGGACTATAATCATAGCCCCAATCACATTCAATTGTAGATAGTTAAAGCAGTAATGAATCAAGATTCAAATTATACAACCAAAGTCTGATATTATCCGTTTAGGGCTGCCAGGGTTGTTGCACGCACTCGTTGCTCCACTCCCCCATCACCCATGACGGATCATTCAACGTAAACATGAATTTAAACATATGCATTACATAGATAAAATCATACAATCAGTTGAGCATGTTATGAAGCACAACATAAGCATGAGTTTGTACATATTCAATTCCTAATCACACAACTATCCAAGGAAATCATACACATAGTTAAAGGTGTTGAGAATTATATCTCAACACCCTTATACATTACAATTTACTAACTACTATTCATTCAAACAATTCAACAAACACTTAGACTACATACATCAACATACATGACATATGTTGATCACATAGGTATTAGGCCAAATCCTTTCACTAGGGAGTTTCCCCAATGGATAACACACGAGCACCCACGACGGATAGTCATGGCAAGCAGGAATCCAAGTTCCATATTCATTCAATCATTTCCACAAACACTTGGGCTACACATTTTAACATGTATAGTGTATATTGGCCGTGGCGTGAATTAGGGTAAATCCTTTCGTCAAAGGGGCATCGCCAATACAATAATTATATATCCATGACAATTAGTCATGGAGAGCACAAATGAGGATTCTATACTCATTCAGTCATCTTCACAAACACTTAGAATACACTCTTTTAACATGCATAGTGTATATAGCAAAACATGTATTAGGGCGAACCCTTTCGCCAAACAAGTATTTTATCCATATATAATATATTAATACAACAATAATCATGCCAAACACATTTTCAAAATTTATACGTATACGGTACTTTCTACAAATACCTAGAGTATGTAAAATTCCATATTCTTCATCTTTAATCGAAATGGAAAACAGACAGCACTTTGTACATGTGCAATTGCATGCAGATCATGAATCTATCATTATCTGACATTGAAAGCATTGAAAACCATAACCTATACACCTAAAGTCCGCACCTTTTGTCGTAGAATTGTAACGAATCTGATAGGTTTGCTAAGCTTCCATATACGGCAGTTTGGCCACCTATAGAACAAGATAGGTTAGCTATTTCATAACCTACAACTATCAAAACCCCAAATCAGATTAGGGTTAAGGTTTCTTACCTAGAAATGGAGCTGGAATTGCCGGGAAAGCGACTAGAACGGAGTGGTGAAGCTTGTGTAGCGGCAGGGAAAAGTGGCAGGTAGAACCGTCCCGTAACATGGGAATGAGTGGCCAACTCAGTGGAACAATAAAGCATAGGTTAACATGTTATCAATTCAGTCAAGCAGTAATGATAAAACAGTACAATCAAACAATTCTAACTACTCTTATTTAATGCAAGTATGAAATGACATGATGTATGCCCTTGCCAAACCACCCTCATGCGACACCATCTTACGTTCGCGGCATGCGTTCATCCCTCAGTGCTCCACATCTTCCAGGCACATGCAATGCTATGATGAGCATGATTACTGAGTGATTATTAGTCTATTTCAAACAACATGATTGGAAAACTAAGGTGCCTCCCTTGTATCATTCCCAAACATGATCCATTCTAGGGTCGTCACTCCTAGATAATCTCATACGATATTATGATTTGAGAGGCATCGCGAAGGCATCACAAAGGGCTCGTCACCCATCAGGACAGATACAGATCTCATCGTATGCGGCTCTGTAACATCCTGAAAATCGGGGGTCGAGTAGTAACTCAACTCTCGAGTTCCAGAACATCACTTAAGCAACATAGATAATGATGATTAAATGTTGTCTGCATTAATGTAGTAAACATGAGTGAGATTAAGCCAAACAACATATCATACTCCAGAGACAGTTAAATTGCAAGCGGAAGACTGTGATAGATATATAAAATATATAAAAACTGTGGTGAGTCTCCAGAGTGTGATAACATTACCAGGTTAATAAATTTCAAGTACATTTCTAAAATATACCAAATGTGTAAGTGTAATGTCTTCTATTCCAAGTACCATAGCCCCGTCAATACAATACCAGGTCTTCATAGACCTGTCAGAGAGCTATATGTAGGAGAGCTCCTCCTCAACATCATAGTAATCCGGCTCTGCTTTATAAGCATCGCCATCACCTGAAACTTAACAAATCTGGTTAGTGTGTACAACACCGTCCCATAACGTGGGAGTGAGTAGCTAACTCAGTGGAACAATAAAGCATAGGTTAACATGTTATCGACTCAGTCAAGCAGTAATGATAAAGCAGTACAATCAAATACTCCTAACTACTCTTATTAATGCAAGTATGGATACAGTCATGATGTATGCCCTCACTGACATACTCCCTCATGCGACACCCTCTTCATTCGCGGCATGCTTTCATCCCTCAGTGCTCCACATCTTTCAGGCACATGCAATGCATGATGAGCACGATTACTGAGTTTTTATTAATCCATTTCAAACAGCAGGATTGGGAAACTAAGGTACCTCCCTTGTATCATTCCCAAACATGATCCATTCTAGGGTCGTCAGTCCTAGACAATCTCATACGATGGTGTGTTTCTAGGTCGCTGCAAGGGCTGCCAGGGCTGTTACACAGAATCGTTGCACCACTCCCCCATCACCTTATCAATACAGGCCTAGTTTATACTCTGTTACTATGGGAAGGCTCATCACCTCACCGCAGATTTAGAGTATGCTCGAGGTCACTACAAAGGGCTGCCAGGGCTGTTACATGGAATCGTTGCACCACTCCCCCATCACCTTATCAATGTAGGCCGACAACACCAATATAGTGTCCCATACCACCATAATCGGCTCACGAGTCTGGTTGCTCACTGGTCACTACGGGGAGGCACGTAGCCCCAGCGTAGGCCGACAGCTCGACCACGGTGTCCCATACCACCATGCCCGGCTCATGAGTCTTAGCGGATCGAGGTACCATGGTTAACGGGATTCCACTGGTAAGTTTGGTACCCTAGGTTCAAGCAGTAGCGTCCAAATATGGTGAACATACATAAGACAGCTCGGGTTGCTTGACGAG
Organism: Magnolia officinalis; assembly: GCA_021015155.1. Taxonomy (NCBI): domain Eukaryota; kingdom Viridiplantae; phylum Streptophyta; class Magnoliopsida; order Magnoliales; family Magnoliaceae; genus Magnolia; species Magnolia officinalis. The sequence goes on from JAJHSJ010000008.1 coordinate 33,931,829, forward strand.
CTCATCTAGCTCGAGCGCACATCAAGTTGAACAAAATGAAGCGCATAAGCACTTCGTGTGGCCAACCACTATCGCCAACCGAAGTACGACTCGGGTTCATCGAACACATCTCACGTGGCAAATGAAACTCAGCCACGAATTCGATCCCGTTACCGACTGTCTGGACTATACAATAGCCCCAATCACATTCAATTTCTGATATTTAAAGCAGTAATGGATCAAAATTCAAATCATATAATCAAAGACTGATATTATCCGTTTAGGGCTGCCAGGGCTGTTGTACGGAATCGTTACACCACTCCCCCATCACCCATGACGGATCATACAACGTAAACATGAATTTAAACATATGCATTACATAGATAAAATCATACAATCAGTTGAGCATGTTATGAAGCACAACACAAGCATGAGTTTGTATATATTCAATTCCTAATCACACAGATATCTAAAGAAATCATGCACATAGTTAAAGAAGTTGAGAATCATATCTCAACACCCCTAAACATTACAATTTACTAACTACTACTCATTCAGACATTTCAACAAACACTTTAAAATACATACATCAACATACGCGACATATGTTGAACACATAGGCATTAGGCCAAATCCTTTCACTATGGAGTTGCCCCAATCATAACACGCGTACACCCACGACGGATAGTCATGGCAAGAAGGAATCCAAGTTCCATATTCATTCAGTCATTTCCACAAACACTTGGGCCACACATCTTAGCATATATAGTGTTCTTTGGCCATGGCATGATTTAAGGTAAATCCTTTCGTCAAAGGGGTATCGCCAATACACAAATCATAAATCCATGACAGTTAGTCATGGTGAGCACGAATGAGAATTCTATACTCATTCGGTCATTTTCACAAACACTTAGAATACACTATTTTAACATACATAGTGTATGTTAGCAAAAACATGTATTAGGGCTATCCCTTCGCTAAGCAAGTATTTTATCCATGTATAATATATTCATACAGCAAATAATCATGAAAAATACATCTCCAAAATTTATACGTATACGGTACTTTCCAGAATACACAATTTCAACATGCATAGTGTATATAAGCAAAACATGTATAGGGCGAGTCCTTTCGCCAAACAAGTAATTTATCCACATATAATATATTCATACAACAATTAATCATGTCAAACACATTTCCAAAATTTGTACGTATACGGTACTTTCTACAAATACCTAGAGTATGTAGAATTTCATATTTTTCATCTTTAATCGAAACGGAAAACAGACAGCACTTTGTACATGTGCAATTGCATGCAGATCATGAATCTATCATTATCTGACATTGAAAGCGTTGAAAACCATAACCTATACACCTAAAGTCCGCACCTTTTGTCGTAGAATCGTAACGGAGTTGATAGGTTTGCTAAGCTTCCGTATACGGCAGTTTGGCCACCTAGAGAACGAAGTAGGTTAGCTATTTCATAACATACAACTATCAACACTCCAAATCAGATTAGGGTTAGGGTTTCTTACCTAAAAATGGAGCTGAAACCGCTGGGAAAGCGATTAGAACGGAGTGGTTGTGCTTGCATAACGGCAGGGTGGCATGACAGGTAGATCCTCCCGCAACTCCCACACTTTCTCTCTCTTTTCTCTCTCTCAAATCTCAAATTCGTATGGCTGTGAGAGAGAGGGTTCAAAGGCCCTTATATAGCCTAAAAAGTCTCCAAATTAGACTTCAAGTCAAGGTATACTTAGGTTATAACCAAAGCGGTCCCGTTTCAGCTCAACGGAGGACTTCTGGCGGGCCTCCTTGAGCCAAAGGTCGGACTTAAGCTCACCGACACCGGATCTAGGTGGAGTTAAGTTTTCGTTTCGGTCGGGATTCCAGATCACGCGTGGCGAATCAGTTTCAGTTCAACGGTCAGCGGATCTCGATCGGAGATTCCGAGTACATGTAAATGTGTATGAAATTTCTCCTGATCTGAGGGTGTAATTTGGTCTGATTCTGACGGTCTGGTTGCTTAAAACTGATCCACAAGCGAGAGGTGCCAGATTACTATTTGAGATATTTTATTTTGAATTAATTTCACATTTCTCACACTCTTCACTCCAAGCTCAAGCGAATAGCGCTGAGACACTATCTGGATTTGATTTCCGAGTGGTTGTCAAGCCCAGTAAGGCGATCCTAAATCCTTAACTTCGTGTTAATTGGACTTCCGACGAGTGGTCCAAATCTGATACGGAGTTTTGAGATGCTCCCGAGAGCAGACGGGTAATGAGATTGATCCTAGATTTTAGGGTAACCTAGCGTCAATGATTCTACAAGTTTTGGGTCTTGCAGATCGTATTTAAAGTGATTGGTGCTAATTTCACGGTACTCTAGTTTAACACTGGCTAATTCTCGCCTAATTTCTAAGGATTTAGTCCAGGGTGATTTCGGTCTGAGGTGGTACTTAGTCCTTTGTAGCAATGTTTAGTTTAAGTATTGTTCTTCGTTACCTAAACTTTAAGATAGTGTCTAATGTGAAAGTACTTAGAAGGATTTAAGGAACGAGGTACGAAAGGTGAGATTTGTGAAGAAAATGGTTTGAAAAGGGACTTAAGACCCTTGAGTTGAGTGTTTGAGAAGTTAAACAGGAGTTTGGATTGTCCCATCGCCTAAGGACGTCTAATTCTAGGTTGGGAAAAATCTGGGCTGTTACAGGCTCAATTGCTGGCCGTCAGCTCGAATACAGGTCTCACCATACTCGGCTCAATCATTGGTCGTCAGCTCGAATACAGGTCTCACCGTACTCGGCTCAACTCATGCTCTAGTTACTGCGAAGGGCTCATCGCCAATCATAGATTTTAGAGTATGCTCGAGGTCACTTCATTAACGTCCTACCAACTGACAGTCTATTTTCGAAGCCCGACCAGTCCACTTATTGACAATGGGACCCGAATGCAACCCGACTGAGGACCACAGCCAGGCTACGCCGGTGTAGGCCGACAGCTCGAATATAGTGTCCCGTACCACCATAATCGGTTCACGAGTCTGGTTGCTCAATGGTCACTACGGGGAGACACATGGCCCCAGCGTAGGCCGACAGCTCGACCACGGTGTCCCATACCACCATGTCCGGCTCATGAGTCTTAGCGGATCAAGGTACCAAGGTTAGCGGAATTCTATTGGTAAGTTTGGTACCCTAGGTTCAAGAAGAGGCGTCCAAACATGGTGAACAAACATTAGACAAATCGGGTTACTTGACGTGCTCGACTTGCACGAGCGCCCGTTGAGTTGTACGACATGAAGTGCATAAGCACTTCGTGTGGCCTAACCACTGCCGACACATGACTCGGGTTCGTCAAATACGTCTTGCGTGGCGAATAAAAGCCAACCACGAGGTCAAATCTGTTACCGATTGCCTGGACTATACAATAGCCCCAATCACATTCAATTGCAGATAGTTAAAGCAATAATGGATCAAGATTCAAATCATATAATCAAAGTCTGATACGGTCTGCTTAGGGCTGCCAGAGCTGTTGCTTGCACTCGTTACACCACTCCCCCATCACCCTTCACGACCTTAACATGAATTTAAACATATGTATGACATAGATAAAATCATAGATCAGTTGAGCATGTTCTGAAGTACAACATAAGCATGAGTTTATACATATTTAATTTCTAATCACACAGATATCTAAAGAGATCATACACATAGTTAAAGGGATTGAGAATCATATCTCAACACCCTTATACATTACAATTTACTAACCACTACTCATTCAGACATTTCAACAAACACTTTAAACTACATACATCAACATACATCACATATATTGATCACATAGGTATTAGGCCAAATCCTTTCACTAGGGAGTTGCCCCAATTATAACACGCGTGCACCCACGACGGATAGTCATGGCAGGCAGGAATCCAAGTTCCATAATCATTCAGTCATTTCCACAAACACTTGGACTACACATTTTAACGTATGTAGCTTATAGTGGCCGTGACGTGATTTAGGGCAAATTCTTTCGTCAAAGGGGGATCGCCAATACAACAATCATATATCCATGACAATTAGTCATGGCGAGCACGAATGAGAATTCTATACTCATTCAGTCATTTCACAAACACTTAGAATACACTATTTTAACATACATAGTGTATATTAGCAAAAGCATGTATTAGGGCGAATCCTTTCGCCAAACAAGTATTTTATCCATATATAATATATCAATACAGCAAATAATCATGGCAAACTCATTTCCAAAATTTTTACGTATACGGTACTTTCTATAAATACCTAGAGTATGTAAAATTCCATATTCTTCATCTTTAATCGAAACGGAAAACAGACAGCACTTTGTACATGTGCAATTGCATGCAGATCATGAATCTATCATTATCTGACATTGAAAGCATTAAAAACCATAACCTATACACCTAAGGTCCGCACCTTTTATCGTAGAATCGTAACGAATCCAATAGGTTTGCTAAGCTTTCGTATACGGTAGTTTGGTAACCTATAGAACGAAATAGGTTAGCTATTTCATAACCTACAACTATCAAAACTCCAAAACAGGTTAGGGTTAGGGTTTCTTACCTAGAAATGACACCAGAATTGCCGGGAAAGCGACAAGAATAGTGCGGTTGAGCATGGATAGCAGCAGGGAAGAGTGGCAGGGAGATTTTCCCACATCTCCCACACTTTCTCTCTCTTTTCTCTCCTCTCTTCTCTCTCTAGGGTTTCTCCCAAATTCGTATGGCTGTGAGAGTGAGTTCTAAGGTCCTTATATAACCTAAAAACTCACCGAAATAGACTCCAGGTCAAGGTACACTTAGGTTATAACAAAAGCGGATCTGTTTCAGCTCAACGGAGCACTTCTGGCGGGCCTCCTTGAACTAAAGGTCGGACTTAAGCTCACTAACACTGGATCTACATTTAGTTAAGTTTTTGTTTCGGTCGGGATTCCAGATCACGCGTGGCGGACCAGTTTCAGTTTAACGGTCAGCGAATTTCGATCGGAGATTCCGAGTACATGGACATGTGTATGAAATTTCCCCTGATCCGAGGGTGTAATTTGGTTTGATTCTGACGGTCTGGTTGCTTAATACTGATCTGCAAGCGAGAGGTGCCAGATTTCATAAATGTTTATTTTATTTTGAATTAATTTCACATTTCTCACACTCCCCACTCCGAGCTCAAGCGAATAACCTCGGAACACTATCTGGAGTTGATTTCCGAGATGGTTGTCAAGCCCAGCAAGGCGGTCCTAATTCCTTAACTTCGTGTTCATCGGACTTCCGACGTACGATCCAGATCTGATACAGAGTTTCGTGATGCTCCCGAGAGTAGACGGGTAATGAGATTGATCCTAGATTTTAGGGTACCCTAGCGTCAATGATTCTACAAGTTTTGGGTCTTGCAGATCGTATTTAAAGTGATTGGTGCTAATTTCACAGGTACTCTAGTTTCACACTGGCTAATCCATGCCTAATTTCTAAAGGATTTAGTCCTGAGTAATTTCTATCTGAGGTGGTACCTGGGCCTTTGTAGTTTGTATACAAAGTGATCCAAGTTATACTACTTAGCTAGTTTAAGATAGTGTCTAGGGTGAAAGTACTTAGAAAAATTTAAAGAACAAGGTGGTGAAGGGTGGGATTTGTGAAGGAAATGGGTTCACAAGCGATTTTAGCCTTTGGGACTGAGTTTTGACAAGTTAATAAGGTGTTAGGATCGACCCATTGCCTAAGGACGTCTAATCCCAGGTTGGCAAAAATTCGGGATGTTACAGCTTGCCAAATGGATGGACGGTTTGGATGGAACACATCCATCATGGTGGGGCTGCTGGTCATCCAGCAGATGGACGACCCTGATATAACACATGCCATAGTGGGGTCCAAAGAATTTGCTGACGTCTTTGCACCAGATGTATCTTGTGGGACCCACAGGGCCTGGTGATGTCACTGCAAGTGGCTGGACGGTATGGATATACCTCACATACATTACGGTGGGGTCCTCACAGCCCGTCCAGATGAACGACTAGATACAAATACATCAAGGTGGACTCCCACCATCCAGCAATCTGGACGATGAGGATAATGCCCATACATCATAACACGTCCCACAGCAGGGATGAAATCCATACATGACAGGTGGGGCCCATATCCCAGCTGGAATGGATGGACGGTGAAACACATATATCACGGTGGGTCACCCAGATGGATGGTGGATATACAAAATATCCATCAGGGTGGGGGCCATGTGGTGTGGCCCACTATGAAATATATATACACACACACACATACGTCTGGTGGGGTCCCACATGGGTATGGCCCACCTAGATATTATATATAAACATTATTTTTTTAAAAGGCTACCAGCGTCCAGGCCTTAGATGGACGACCTAGATGCAAGATACATGCATCATGTGGGTCACACCGTCCAGGAGGCTGGACGGTGTGGATAAATCACAAGTATCACAGTGGCCCCACGTCCAGTGGGCCACATGTTTGGATCAAGCTGATTCTTATGTTTCCCTTCATCTGGGGCCTACAAAAAGTCAACAGCAAGGTGGCCTCACGATCAGACTGTCGGGATCATCTTGCATCATGGTGGGCCACAAGGCATCGCAAAGAGAGAGAGAGAGAGAGAGAGAGAGAGAGAGAGAGAGAGAGAGAGAGAGAGAGAGAGAGAGAGAGAGAGAGAGAGAGAGAGAGAGAGAGACGTGAAGGGGAGGACCCCGCCACTATTGGGCCCTCCCTTATACAATGCATACATCAAGTGGGTCCCACAAAAAGTGGGCAATTAAAACAAAAATCAACGGTGGATAACCCACCAATGACACTCCTTCTTTAGCTCCTTGGACTCCTAGGCTCCTTGTCTTGCTCTTTGATGGAGGATGATGAAGATTGGATGGCTAAGATGGGAGATTGGGTGGTAGGGAGTGGGCCACACAAGACTTATTTCTTTATGGAATTTACTTGGATGGTTGCTCTCCTTGGAAATTTGAGAGTGAAGAGAGAAAATAAGAGAGAGAGAGAGAAGTGATGGGATGAAAAGGGATGGAGCGATGGGTGATGGGTGGAGTGATGGAGTTGTAAGAAAGGGATGGGTGGAGAGAGAGAGAGAGTTGACTTTGGGAATGGGAGAGGGATGGGCTAGGTAAGGTTGTGTACTTGACATTGATTGATGGATTGATGTGATATATAGTAGAGATTTCCTCGGTATTCGCAACGCGCGATGTTTTTCTCGAAATAAACGCGGGCACACAATTCCTGGCCAGGGTATCGCATTGGTACGCGAGATGCGGCGTTGGAACCGCGGCGATGACACGGTTACTAGGATAGAAGTCTTGGGTTAAGCAGACAGAGATATACAGGATGTGACTTAGGATCGCGCGCAAACGCTAATTACAGGTCGCAGGTTGCTGGAATTCGACCGGGAGGACCGAGGAAGCCTACGGAACGGTACGGTCTAGGATACGGGCCTTACATCAATGATTTTCCATTAAGGTGGTAGCTAGATGATCCTTGAATGCGGAAGTTCATTCCCCAATCCACTCTATTGAATATCAATGATGAGGGTGGGTTGGAGGATGAACTTTCATGAGAAAAAGAGCTTAGGGTAGATAGTATGCAGGTCTCTCTCAAGGCTCTCTCTATTTTTCTCACAACAGCAACCAATAGCAAGCTCTCCTTAAATAGGCAAAGAAATCCAACGGTAATAAAATAGTCAGATTTTTTTACAGAGTTCGATATCATCGATCCATCTTCGATATCATCGAACGTATACTTTCGAAGACATCGAGGGACAGATCGATGATATGAACTCTTCTGACAATTACAGTTGAATATCTTATACACAGATCGATCATATTGAACATGCTTCGATGTCATTGGATTTCGAACTCCGATTTCATCGACCCATGGTTTGATTCCTCGACAATGAAAGACAGGAGAAGTGGGCCAAGACTTGAGACAACAACTTTGATATTATCGAGCCTCCCACGATGACATCGGATTTTAAATATCAATGATATCGATGACTAGTTCGATTCATCTATATTTTATAGAAGATTTTCCTATAAGCTCGCTGGACACTCCATTGTCATAATTCGATGATATCGACCTATATTCGATATGATCGATATTTGAATATCGATATTATCGCAGGAGTCTCGATTCCACGAATCATTTAAAGAGGATTTACCTAAAAAGCTTGCTGGACAGTTTGGTCTGAAATCGATAACATCCAAGGTCCATCAATATCATCGGATTTTGAATTTCGAGGATATCGAGGCATCCTTTGAGTCATCGATAAATGCATGATTTTCCTTAGAAGCTTGCTAGACACAAACAGACCAGAATTCGATTATATCGAGCCGTCTCGATGATCTCAAAATTTTAATGTCGATGATATCGATAGATTCATCAATAATTTTATCCAGAGATCAAGTTGGTTGCTGGACACAAGTAGTCCTCAATTCGATGATATCGATTGTATTCCAAGGACATCGATAGCTGGTGTTTGATCTCATCGAGGTGGTCTTGATATATCGATAAAAGCTGAAAACTTAGAGATTTTCCTGATTTTCAAAATAGTTTTCATACTTTAAACCCTATGTTGTTCTATCCATTTTTAAGGATTTTATGTACTTGTGTGTTTTGGGACATGGGATGTGAGGCTAAGTTTACCTTTGACGAGTTCAGAGCACACATCTAGTTGAGGTAGACGCTTGAATGATCTTCCTATGAGGCTCACTTGACTTGCTGACTCAACACTCACGTTAATTGACAAACCAAGGCACTTTCAGTCTCCCCCTTTGTCAATTACGTGACAAAACACCTGAAATCCTAGAACAACACTTAGACCAACACTCTAAATTGTGTGTACAAATATACTATTTGAGTTCACACACACGATTGTAACATTCAGTAGTAGTTGCTCCCCCTATCTTCTTGTAGCTGCTCCCCCTAACACCTGTACCACCATACATACATAGATACACATAATTTTCTCCATTGTAGGATTTGTTATCCCCCTTTTTGTCAGTCATTGGGAAAGGGCAATATATCAATGTTAGTTGACTGAAGTTGAAGCATAAAGACATGGGAGAATCAAGGCAAAAGAGAGTGGTGATTTTGTAAAAACAGATAGCAGTATATCTTTAAACGTTAGAAATCACAATCCAGTTCTCAATTTTAATGGATATTCAGTAGAAGACAATCACAATTTATACTCGCAATCCATAAAGATCAGTGAATAATTGAGAACATATAGAAATGACAGCAAGCATATATATATATATATATATATATATATATATATATATATATATATATATATATATATATATATATATATATATATATCTATTAGTATTCAGCCATGAAAAATATCCAAACTAAAAACTGGCTAAGCTTGGTAGTGAGTATTGAAAATAGAAGAAGATATAGAAATTCATACGAAACAACCAGCGTATATGCATGTGAAACTAAAAGAATCCAGAGGAACAACTCAGAAATAGTAGCACTCATTCAATGAGTCATTCCAAAATAGCTACCTAAGTTTGACAGCCTTTACTGTATCAACACAAAATATTCAGCCCATCCATGGGCATATCAAAAAATATTCTCCTCATCCAGAGGACTATCACTCCAAAATATTCTAGTGTGGTAAACCATTGTGGTCCTTCTAACGACCGACAAACACACAAACTAACAGACTGTACAAGTCAGTAGATCATCATATACACTCATAAGTACCTAGGATAATAAAATAGATATCCATATCCTCAGTATGAGTGATGAGCAGGTGTATGTGATGAGTAAAATAAAATTAGGGGCTCAGCTAGATGGTGCTGTGTCATCTCTTCAACAGGTCAGTAGGTCGATGATTTGTTGTGCTGTATGTTGCAGTCCAGCAACCATCTTTCCAAGGCTGAAAGTCGCTCACCGTGCTTATCAAGCTTATCTTCAATCCATGCCATTCCTTGCATCGTTGTCCCGACCCGATCCTGATGTAATTTATGACGATGAGTCGGTGCAGATTCAGGTGTAGTCGGAATGGGTCGTGTCTCCTTAGGTTCTCCTTCAGTAGGTGCTGCTCCTTCTTCCATCTCTACTTCTTCATGTATCTCTTCCTTGGGTTGTCCTTCTATATATGAATGAAATTTGAGATCCATCTTCCGTATATTGACCTTGTTGAAATGTTGCATTGGACGCTCAGGATCATTTGTTATGGGCAGTCCAATTTGATCACACAGCACATGGATGATATGAGGAAAAGGTAGCTGAGTGGCTTTGGAGGTGAAAATGACATAGGCTAATTGGTGGAGAATTAAAGTGGGCAGACATAGCTTAATACCAGACGCGATGCTATATAGAACCAAGACCATGAAGGAGGTGAGATCAGATCGATTTGTCCCTCTGGGGTATACATTTGTGGAGAAAATCCCATGCAAAACTCTGTATTTAGGAGACATGTATTTTGCTTTAAGAGAGTTCCCTTGATACCATAGGATATCTCTACCATGATAAAGGAATTTGGTGACCTTAGATCGGTTTGTCGGGTTCTTGAGGTCAAGACTAGATTGACCGATAGGAGACAAGGTAAGACCAAATATGTTGGCAATGGATTCGGTCGTGATTTCAACATTTTCTTCCCCAACGGTGACAATTATTGATGGAGGATCAAGGACTGGAGAATGACAGTACACAAGAAAGCGATAGGTCCTTTCATCATGACATATACCACCAAAGTCCAAAATGGGTAACCAATCGACTGCATCTAAAAGAGATTCCAGATTGTATGTTTGAATGCACTCCCTATCAATCCGCCGTTCATGTACTAGACTCCTCCCAATATATTTTTCCAGAATATGAGGAGGAGGGCCTACAACAGCATGTGTGGATGCTGGTGCAGCAGTAGGAGCCTCATCACACTTCGTTTGTCTGCTCCATTGGCGTGTTAAGGACCTCTACACTGGTGCCTTAGCCCTATTCTTTGGGGCTAGAGTTTTTTACTTGGTCGATATGGAGGATTCCGCAATAACAGGTGCTTTCCCTTTATCTTTACTCATTTAAACAAAGATAATAAAAGAAAATGACAAAGGGAAGGATTTTGACAAGAGACTGAAGGCCATGAACTCCACCAAGAAATTTCCAAACTGAAATCAGTCAATCAATCTAGCATGACCCAAAATACTAGAGTAGACCTTGAAGGATCAAGAGGGATGTGTAAGAAATTACCTGATTGGAGCTACCCTAGACTGCTTGCAGTCGACAAAAGAGGGAAAAAACAGCCAGAAAAGATGAACAGTTAGAAGACACAAAAAAAGATTTTTCCCGCTCGCGTACTATTTATCGGGCGGTGACCTTCGATATCATCGAGTATTGTTTCGCTGACATCGATATGCCTCATTCGATGTTATCGAAATAGGAGTTCAATAACAGATCACTTAGTCCAACATTTCTGATTCTGAGAAGTCGCCGATGATATCGATGTATGGTTGATGATATCGACGGGTCATTCGATTTGACAACTAATTTATCGAGGAGAAGAGTATGACATTTTATCTCCAAATTTCGATAGTCAGATAGACATGTATATCACAGTATATTCTTATAAGCTTGTATACCCAGAAAATTTGTACAATAAAAATTATGACACCAAAATTACAAACATCAGTCATGCTTATACAGAAAAAGAGTTTTGAGGTATAGGACCCTCAGATATATCATTATAGTTACCAAGGATGCATCATTTCACACATCCATCCAGGTCTACATGCCATGACCTGGACTTGTTTTCCATGCTCAATTGTTACTAAGCATATGGATCAATCTTTCCATTGCCTTTGATGACGTTGTAAATGCTATCTTATCTAGTTCCTAGATTTGTCAAATTTTGTAGTGCCAAAACCTCTTGGAATTTGTATCTTATGTAGCTGTTACTGTAAGATCAACTTCATGTCATCCTTGCCTACGTACAAGTACAAGATCAAGAAGTTCAAATACAAGTGCAAGAAGTTCAAATTCAAGTTCAAGAAGTTCAAGTACAAGATCAAGAGACTCAAGAACAATATCAAGAAGTTCAAGTACTAGATCAAGTCTTCAAGCTTCAACTACATCAAGACAATGATATGTGATGATTCCATCTCACAAATAAGGTTTGTTTGACCCTAGATTGACCTTACGATAAGTGTAACATCCCGGATTTTTGCCAACTTGGGATTAGACGTCCTTAGGCGATGAGTCGCTCCTAACACCTTATTAACCTGTCAGAACTGAATCCCAAAGTCTAAACCTGCTTTTGAACCCATTTCCTTCGCAAATCTCACCTTTGACCACCTTGTTCTTTAAATTTTCTAAGCACTTTCACATTACACACTATCTTAAAGTTTAGGTAATGAAGAACAATACTTAAACTAAACATTGCTACAAAGGACTAAGTACCACCTCAGACCGAAATCACCCAGGACTAAATCCTTTAGAAATTAGGCGAGGATTAGTCAGTGTGAAACTAGAGTACCTGTGAAATTAGCACCAATCACTTTAAATACGATCTACAAGACCCAAAACTTGTAGAATCATTGACGCTAGGTTACCCTAAAATCTAGGATCAATCTCATTACCCTGCTCTCGGGAGCATCTCGAAACTTCGTATCAGATCTGGACCGCACGTCGGAAGTCCGATTAACATGAAGTTAAGGAATTAGGACCACCTTACTAGGCTTGACAACCATCTCGGAAATCAAATCCAGATAGTGTTCCAGCGCTATTCGCTTGAGCTCGGAGTGAAGAGTGTGAGAAATGTGAAATTAATTCAAAATAAAATATCTCAAATTATAATCTGGCACCTCTCACATGCAGATCAGTTTTAAGCAACCAGACCATCAGAATCAGACCAAATTACACCCTCGGATCAGAAGAAATTTCATACACATATCCATGTACTCGGAATCTCCGATCGAGATCCGCTGTCCGTTGAACTGAAACTGGTCCGCCATGCTTGATCTGGGAATCCCACTGAAACGAAAACTTAACTCCACCTAGATCCAAGGTTGATGAGCTTAAGTCCGACCTTTGGCTTAAGGAGGCCCGCCAGAAATCCTTCGTTGAGCTGAAACAGTGTCACTTTAGTTATAACCCAAGTATACCTTGACCTTAAGTCTATTTTAGAGAGTTTTTAGGCTATATAAGGACCTTAGAACCCTCTCTCTCACAGCCATACGAATTTGAGAGAAACCCTAGAGAGAGAAGTGAGAAAAGAGAGAGAGAGTGAGAGAAGTGGGAGAATCTCCCTACTACTATTCCCTGCCACTACACAAGCTGCACCACCTGATTCTCATCGCTTTCCCGGCGATACCGACTTCGTTTCTAGGTAAGAAACCCTAACCCTAATTTGTTTTGGGGTGTGAAGGTTATAGGTTATGAAATAGGTAACCAGTTTCATTCTTTAGGCTACAAAACTGCCGAATACGGAAGCCTAACAAACCCACCTGATCCATTGCGATTCTACGGTATAAGGTGCGGACTTTAGATGTATAGGTTATGGTTTTCAACGCTTTCGATGTCAGATAATGATAGATTCATGATCTGCATGCAATTGTACATGTACAAAGTGCTGTTTGTTTTCTATTTCGATTAAAGATGTAGAATATGGAATTTTACATATTCTAGGTATTCGTAGAAATACCGTATACGTATAAATTTTAGAAATGTGTTTGCCATGATTATTTGTTGTATGAATATATGGTATATAGATAAAATACTTATTTGGCGAAAAGATTCGCCATAATACATGTTTGCTAATATACACTATGTATGTAGAAATAGTGTATTGTAGAAAGTACCGTATATGTATATATTTTGGAGATGTGTTTGCCATGACTATTTGCTGTATGAACATGTTATATATGCGTAAAATACTTGCTTGGCGAAAGGATTCGCCCTAATACATGTTTTACTAACATACACTATGTATGTTGAAATAGCGTATTCTAAGTGTTTGTGAAAATGCTTGTGAGAGTAAGTGCTTGGATAATGGTGCTTGGATAGGTGTTGAGATGGGATTCTCAACTACCTTTGAGACCTGCATGATTTCCTCCATGTGGTTGTTTACTTTAACCGCTTACTTGTGAAACATATGTGTTTGTATTCTTGTTTATATAGTGTTTTACAACATGCTTTATAACATGCTTTATAACATGCTTTATGATATGCTTGTTAACATGCTTGATTTACTTTGTCTATTATGCTTTACTCTACATGTTCTAAATAAGGATTGATTGAGTTTGGGACTATGTCTATAGTCCAGGCAATCGGTACCAGATTTGAGATCGTGGTTGAGATTCATTTCGCCACGTAAGATGTGTTTGATGAACCCGAGTCGTACTTCAGTGGACGGCAGTGGTTAGGCCACGCGAAGTGCTTATGCACTTCATGTCGTTCAGTTGATTGTGTGCTCGAGCTAGTCAGGCCTGTCAAATAACCCAATATGTCTAATGTATGTTCACTATGTTTGGTCACCACTGCTTGAACCCAGGGTACCAAACTTACCAGTGGAATCCCATCAACCATGGTACCTCGATCCGCTAAGACTCATGAGCCGGGCATGGTGGTATGGGACACCGTGGTCGAGCTGTTGGCCTACGCTGGGGCCACGTGCTTCCCCGTAGTGACCAGTGAGCAACCAGACTCGTGACCTTATTATGGTAGTATGGGGCACTATATTCGAGCTGTCGGCCTACACTGCTTGATGGGTGATGGGGGAGTGGTGCAACGATTCCGTGTAACAGCCCTAGCAGCCCTGACCGTACCCGGTGTAGTGACCTCGAGCATACTTTAAATCTGCGGTGAGGCGATGAGCCTTCCCGTAGTAACAGAGTATAAACTAGGCCTGTATTGATAAGGTGATGGGGGAGTGGTGCAACGATTCTGTGTAACAGCCTTGACAGCCCTTGCAGCGACCTAGAAACACACCATCGTATGAGATTGTTTAGGACTGACGACCCTAGAATGGATCATGTTTGGGAATGATACAAGGGAGGTACCTTAGTTTTCCAATCCTGCTGTTTGAAATGGACTAATAACAATTCAGTAATCATGCTCATTATGCATTGCATGTGCCTGGAAGATGTGGAGCACTGAGGAAAGTAAGCATGCCGCGAACGTAAGATGGTGTCGCATGAGGGAGTATGTTGGTGAGGGCATACATCATGACTGCATTCCATACTTGCATTAACAAGAGTATTTAGAAGTGTTTGATTTTACTGCTTTATCATTACTGCTTGACTGAATTGATAACATGTTAACCTATGCTTTATTGTTCCACTGAGTTAGCTACTCACTCCCACGTTATGGGACGGTGTTCCGAACACCCACCAAACTTTGTCTGATTGCAGATGGCGACGCTACACTTGAGGCGGAGCCGGACCTGTATGATGACGATGATGCTTGTTCGTATATGCTATGCTGACGGCTTCACGTGAGCAGTGTCTTGATCGACGGGATTACAGGGATGTTGACTAGATGACACTACACATTTGGTATAATTTGAACTGTACTTGTAATTCATTAACCTGGTAACCTTATCACACTCTGGAGACTCACAACGGTTTTATATATCTATCACAGTCTTCCGCTTGCAATTAACTGTCTCTGGAGTATGATATGCTGTTTTGGCTTAATCTCACTCATGTTCACTACATTAATGCAGACAACATTCAATCATCATTCATTTTGTTGCATAAGTGATGCGTTGGAACTCGGGAGTTGAGTTTATGCTCGACCCCCGATTTTCAGGGCGTTACAATAAGTCATACAATTTACATTTATATCATAGGTCATTTAATAATTTTATAGGTCATTTATCGACTAGTCCTAGTCATGGTTCGACTCGTCCAAGTACTGGCTCGACCAGTCTAAGATTTTTCTCGACCAGTCCAAGGTTTGTTGTGAATTTTTAGAATTTCTAGTGGATCCTCGACCAGTCCTGGAGATTGCTCGACCAGTCGAGCAGGCTCGACTCAAAGTCCAACAACATTTCTGGGTCTCACTTGACCAGTCGAGTGCAGGGCTCGACCAGTCAAGTAGGCCACTCTACCAGTCGAGTAAGCCACTTGACCAGTCGAGTAGCGATCTTATCTTATCGCGCCAGAATTTTTGAAATGCTGTTGGTCCTTCGACCAGTCAAACCGACCACTAGGCCAGTCGAGTGAACAATATTTTTGCCTATAAATTGAGGACGATTTTCAGAGTTTTTCAATTCATTCCAAGATATTCAATCGCAACTCTGAGAAAACTTGTCCCCACATTCGAGAAGCTAATTGGTTAGTATTTAAGATTCTTTTAATAACTTTTTTATATTTGATTTTGTGATCTCTATTCAATTCTATTTCTTTTGAAAAGGGAATATTATTTTTACCCTTTTTGAAATTAAAATCAAATCAAGCTAGCCCAGGTTAATTTAATCAAAAAATCATTTAGACTTAAGAACCCTTTCATATGTGAGTTTGGACATTGAACATCTACATTGAACATCTACATCGAACTGGTTCTACCGGGCTTCATCAGAAGAAGAATCTTCAGATAAGTACATCTCAGTTTTCTGTATTTGGTTTGTAAGATTGCTAGAAAATCTTTCATTTTTGGTTTTGACTGAGATAGCCAGAAAATCTCAGTGAGTGGGGTTTTTAATTGTGGTAGCCCTTTGAAAACACAATTGTGAAGGTCTTGGGTGAACCTTGGAAAACCTATTTCATAGTGAAAGCCAATATCTAGTGGGTGAGGATATTGAGAGTGGAGTAGTTGTGTGGCTATTTTCTAACAGTTGGTGTACACACAAGCGAACCACTATAATTGTTGAAGTTGTGGTGAATGTTTATTATTGTGCATTTGTGATGAATGATTGTAATTTATTTTCTACACATGTGGTGAATGTTGTAATAGCAGTAGATATTTATTTTTATTTTATTCTTTATTCCTCTGTATTGGTTTGGAACTTTGATACACAAACCGTTCTATAAATCAGGTTGTCCTACCATAAGCCATTGGTTTTTGGTGTAAGGTTGTCCTTAGAACAACATCTGTATCAACCTCTCGATACTTGTGCATTTGAGGTTGCTATTTATTTGTGCTATTTGGGATTGATAAGTGCTATCTTATTCTAGTTCTTTCTTAATTCCGTATTTAAATTTTAATTTGGCATAGTCCTATTCACCCCCCCTCTAGGACTTTTAGCTCGGCCTTTTTAGACATAACAATGGTTACTGGTGTGAAGACCCTCCATAACAAGTTTTCCTGATAAGTCTAGGATCTTGCACTTTAGCTTATCGAAAGTAACCACATGCTTGTTGTCACATATTTGAGAGATGCTTAAAAGATTGTGAGTTAGTCCTTTAATGTAAAAAGCATTCTCATTTTTTAGCGTCTCCATTCCTTTTATGGTTCCAGGCCCTACTACCTCAGCGGTGCTTCCATCACCATAAGTGACTATCCCATTATCAAGATTTAAGTAATTTGAAAGAAGAGATTTATCACCCGGAACATGTCTTGAGCACCTGCTGTATAGGTACCACTTAGTACTATTGCTTGTTATATGATTTAAGTGAGTAATAAGACAATTTTTCTTTTCTTTCATTACCCATGTTGTAATAGATTTTCTTGAGGAGGTTCCCTTTACTTTATTAGGAACATGTCTGGGTACATTAGGTAACTGAATCATTTTTCCTTTTTTCATTAGATCATTTATTTTCTGATTCAGGTTAGCCACTTGATTCAACAGCTCCTCCATTCTCTTGGTCATTCTGTGTGGAGATGGATTGTTTTATGTAATGACTCGAAAAATTCCGTACAAAGACCCGAGTACCACCTTAGGCAGAAATCACTCAGGACCAAATCCTTTAGAAATTAGACGAGGATTAACTAGTGTTAAACTAGATTACATACAAAATCTGTACTAATCACTTTAAATACGATCTACAAGACCCAAAACTTGTGGAATTGTTAATGCTACATTACCCAAAAATCTAGGATCAATGTCATTACCCGATTGCTCTCGGGAGCATCACGAAACTCCGTATCAGATCTGGACCGCACATCGAAAGTCCGAATAATACGAAGTTAGAGAAATAGGACCGCCTTGCTGGGCTTGACAACTATCTCGGAAATTAAAATCAGATAGTGTCCCTAGGCTATTCGCTTGAGCCCGGAGCGAGGAGTGTGAGAAAACATGGTTTTCTTCAGAAATTAAATCTAATTGAAGTAATCTGAGACTTGCCACTTGCGGGCCAAATATAAGCAATCAGACCATCGAAATCTGACCCAAATACACCCTCGGATCAGGGAACATTTTCCATACATGTCCGTGTACTTATAACCCTGATCGAGTTTCAGTGACCGTTGAACTGAAACTGGTCCGCCACGTGTGATCTGTGAACCCGACTGGAACGAAAACTTAACTCGACCTAGATCCAAGGTCAATGAGCTTAAGTCCGACCTTTGGCTCAAGTGGGGGCTCCAGAAGTGCTCCGTTGAGACAGAACAACCTCACTTTGGCTATAACCTAGGTATACCATGACCCTGGGTTTACTTTAGTGAGTTTTAAGCCTATATAAGGACCTTAAACCCTCTCTCATTCAACCCATATGAATTTAAGAGAAACCCTAGGAGAGAGAAGAGAGAAAAGAGAGAGAGTGTGAGAAGAGTGAGAGATTCTTCCTGATACTCTATCTTGCTATCCTACGTGCTTAACCATCACGATCTAATCGCTTTTCCGGCGATTCCGGCTTGTTCCTAGGTAAGAAAAACCTAACCTTAATCTGTTATAAGGTTTTTAATGTTGCAAGTAACGAAATAGATGACTTAACTCGTGATTTAGGTCATCATATCAACCTCAACGAAGACTTAGCACTTCTGTCAACTTTGTTACGCTTCTACGGCGTAAGGTGCGGACTATAGACGTATAGGTTATGGTTTTCAAAGCTTTCAATGTCAGATAGTGATAGATTCATGATCTGGATGTTATTTTACATGCAAAATGCGCTGTTCGTTTTGCGATTCAGTTATGTATGCAAATTATGGCGTTTAGTGTATTCGGTATAATTGTAGAAAATACCGTATACGTACAATATATGAAAGTGTGTTTGACATGGTTAATTACTATGTGTATATGCTATATATGTGTGTAACACTTTCTCGGCGAAAGGATTCGCCCTAATACATGTTTTGGCTAATATACGTTATGTATGTTAAATAAGTGTAGTCTAAGTGTTTGTGAAAATGCTTGTATGAGTAAGTACTTAGGAGATAGTGCTTTAGGTAGGTGTTGAGATAGGATTCTCAATTACCTTAGAGATGTGTATGTGTAACATCCTGAAAAATCGAGGGTCGAGTAGTAACTCAACACTCGAGTTCCAGAACATCACTTATGCAACATAGATAATGATGATTAAATGTTGTCTGTGTTAGTACAATAAACATGAGCGAGATTCAACCAAAACAGTAATTAATACTCCAGATCCATGTATAAAACATAAGAGGAAGACTGAAAGGTGTATACCGATATATATGAAACAAAACATTCTCGATCTCCAGAGTATGAACACTAACTGAGTCACCGAATATATACATGTTAGTTCTGAATCAAAATGTCAAAATAGTACAACTGAAATTATCAACCCTGTAGCCCCGTAGCACTGGACAGCCTATGCGAAGCCTCCAGCGAACTGCATGTAAGAGAACTCCTGATCGTCAAAGAAGTCGGGCTCAGTCTCCTGTGCTCCAGTGATACCTGCATCTGATACAGGGTCTGGTGGGTGTTTTAAAACACCGTCCCGTAACGTGGGAATGAGTGACCAACTTAGTGGAACAATAAAGCATAGGTTAACATGTTACCAACTCAGTCAAGCAGTAATGATAAAACAGTACAATCAAACAATTCTAACTGCTCTTATTAATGCAAGTATGAATGACATGATGTATGCCCTCACCACACCCTCCCTCGTGCGACACCATCTCACGTTCGCGACATGCTTTCATCCCTCAGTGCTCCACATCTTCCAGGCACATGCAATGCATGATGAGCATGATTACCGAGTTATTATTAGTCCATTTCAAACAGCAGGATTGGAAAACTAAGGTACCTCCCTTGTATCATTCCCAAACATGATCCATTCTAGGGTCGTCAGTCCTAGTTAATCTCATACGATGGTGTGTTTCTAGGTCACTGCAAAGGCTGCCAGGGCTGTTACGCACAAAGGTTACACCACTCCCCCATCACCTCTTTAACGATTCATCACTATACAGAAACAGGCCTAGTTTATACTCTCTTACTACGGGAAGGCTCATCACCTCACCGCAGATTTAGAGTATGCTCGAGGTCACTCCACTAACACCCTACCAACTGACAATCTATTTTCGAAGCCCGACCAGTCTGCTTATTGAGAATGGAACCCGGATGCAACCTGACTGTGGACCATAGTCAGGCTGTGCTAGCGTAGGCCGATAGCACGAATATAGTGTCCCATACCACCATAATCGGCTCACGAGTCTGGTTACTCACTGGTCACTACGGGGAGGTACGTAGCCCTAGCGTAGGTCGACAGCTCGACCACGGTGTCCCATACCACCATGCCCGGCTCATGAGTCTTAGCGGATCGAGGTACCATGGTTAAAAGGGATTTCACTGGTAAGTTTGGTACCCTAGGTTTAAGTAGTAGCGTCCAAACATGGTGAACATACAAAAGACAGATCGGGTTGCTTGACGAGCTCGGCTAGCTCGAGCGCACAACAAGTTGAGCGATATGAAGCGCATAAGCACTTCGTGTGGCCAACCACTATCGCCAACCGAAGTACGACTTGGGTTCGTCGAACACATCTCACGTGGCAAATGAATCAGAGCCACGAATTCAATTCTGGTACCGATTGTCTGGACTATAATCATAGCCCCAAACACAATCAATTTCAGATAGATAAAGCAATAATGGATCAAGATTCAAATCATACAATCAAAGTTTGGTATTATCCGTTTAGGGCTGCCAGGGCTATTACACGGAATTGTTATACCACTCCCCCATCACCCATGACGGATCATACAACGTAAACATAAATTTAAACATATGCATTACATAGATAAAATCATACAATCAATTGAGCATGTTATGAAGTACAATATAAGCATGTGTTTGTACATATTCAATTTCTAATCACCCAGATATCTAAAGAAATCATACACATAGTTAAAGAAGTTGAGAATCATATCTCAACACACCTTAAACTTACAATTTACTAATTACTACCCATTCAGACATTTCAACAAACACTTTAAAATACATACATCAACATACATGACATATGTTGATCACATAGGCATTAGGCCGAATCCTTTCACTAGGGAGTTGCCCCAATCATAACACGCATACACCCACGATGGATAGTCATGGCAAGCAGGAATCCAAGTTCCATATTCATTCAGTTATTTCCACAAACACTTGGGCCACACATTTTAATATAAGTAGTGATATTGGTCGTGGCGTGATTTAGGGAAAATCCTTTCGTCAAAGGGGGATCACCAATACAACAATCATATATCCATGACAATTAGTCGTGGTGAGCACGAATGAGAATTCTATACTCATTCAGTCATTTTCACAAACACTTAGCATACACTATTTCAACATACATGACGTATGTTAGCAAAACATGTATGAGGGCTATCCTTTCGCCAAGCGAGTATTTTATCCATGTATAATATATTCATACAGCAAATAATCATGACAAATACATCTCTAAAATTTATACGTATACGGTATTTTCTAGAATACACAATTTCAACATACATAGTGTATATAAGCAAAACATGTATAAGGGCGAGTCCTTTCGCGAAACAGGTAATTTATCCACATATAATATATTCATACGACAAATAATCATGTCATACACATTTTCAAAATTTATACGTATACGGTACTTTCTATGAATACCTAGAGTATGTAGAATTCCATATTTTTCATCTTTAATCGAAACGGAAAACAGACAACACTTTGTACATGTGCAATTGCATGCAGATTATGAATCTATCATTATCTGACATTGAAAGCGTTGAAAACCATAACCTATACACCTAAAGTCCGCACCTTTTGTCGTAGAATCGTAACAAATCAGCTAGGTTTGCTAAGCCTTCGTATGCGGCAGTTTGGCGACCTATAGAACGGAATAGGTTTGCTATTTCATAACCTACTACCACCCAAGCCCCAAATCAGATTAGGGTTAGGGTTTATTACCTAAAAACGGGGCTGGAATCACCAGGAAAACAATGAGAACGGAGCGGTGGAGATCGTGGAGCGGCAGGGAAGAGTGGCAGGGAGATTCTCCCACTGCTCCCACACTTTCTCTCTCTTTTCTCTCTCTCAAATCTCAAATTCGTATGGCTGTGAGAGAGAGGGTTCTAAGGTCCTTATATAGTCTAAAAACTCACCGAAATAGACTTGGGAACAAGGTATACTTAGGTTTTGTCCAAAATGCATCTGTTTCAGCTCAACGGAGGACTTCTGATGGGCCTCCTTGAGCCAAAGGTCGGACTTAAGCTCACAGACACCGGATCTACGTTCTATTAAGTTTTCGTTTCGGTCGGGATTCCATATCACGCGTGGCAGACCAGTTTCAGTTTAACGGTCAGCGGATCTTGGTCGGAGATTCCGAGTACATGTAAATGCGTATGAAATTTCTCCTGATCCGAGGGTGTAATTTGGTCTGATTCTGACGGTCTGGTTGCTTAAAACTTATCCGCAAGCGAGAGGTGCCAGATTACTATTCAAGATATTTTATTTTGAATTAATTTCACATTTCTCACACTCTTCACTCCGAGCTTAAGCGAATAGCGCTGGGACACTATCTGGATTTGATTTCCGAGATGGTTGTCAAGCCCAACGAGGCGCTCCTAGTTCCTTAACTTCGTGTTAATGGAACTTCCGACGTGCGGTCCAAATCTAATACGGAGTTTCGAGATGCTCCCGAGAGTAGCCGGGTAATGAGATTGATCCTAGATTTTAGGGTAACCTAACGTCAATGATTCTACAAGTTTTGGGTCTTGCAAATCATATTTAAAGTGATTGGTACTAATTTCACAGGCACTCTAGTTTAACACTAGCTAAATCTCGCCTAATTTCTAAAGGATTTAGTCCTAAGTGATTTCGGTCTGTGGTGGTACTTAGACCTTTGTTGAAATGTTTAGTTTAAGTATCGTTCTTCATCACCTAAACTTTAAGGTAGTGTCTAATGTGAAAGTACTTAGAAAGATTTAAGGAACGAGGTAATGAAAGGTGAGATTTGTGAAGAAAATGGTTTGAAAAGGGACTTAAGACCCTCGAGTTGAGTGTTTGTGAAGTTAAACAGGAGTTAGGATTGTCCCATCGCCTAAGGACGTCTAATCCCAGGTTGGCAAAAATCTGGGATGTTACAATCTACCCCCCTTAAAACAAAATTTCGTCCCCGAAATTGGCTAAGGGTAATAAGGGAAGATTTAATTATTTCTTTTGCCGAAGTTTTATTGATTTCGAGTTTCTACGCGTGGTAGGGTATATACAAGCCTGGTTTATTTTAGTCTACCCCCCTTAAAACTTATTTCTTTATCCATTTCTCATACCCTGATGGTTCGCTACAATTTATTTCTTTACCTATTTGGAGTCTCGACGACAAATCTCAATTATCTAGAGTAAGATAGCTGTTTTCATTGTTTGACCAACACGGAGAGACGGTTATAGTGGGCTTGATCCCGATACATTGATCATCTACCTTGCCAGGGTAGAAGGCTCATCGTATCCCTTCCTAATCCTGATGGATCCTGGTCTTCTGCTCGGCTAAGCAGTGAGTCCGTTGGCAGTCGCTCAGGATTGAGAATTGGGTCAAGTCGCGAATGCTTCGTAGTTGTATATTTCAGTAACTCCGTAGTCCGATCACTCTAAAAGCTTAGGGAATGGCCATCGCTAAAAGGTTCAAATATCCTCTTTCTAAGGTTGCCCTGTAGGTCTTGGTTTAAGAGAGTCCTTAATATAATCTATATTCAAGGACAAGGTAAATCCATGTCCTAATAGATCATCCTAAAGAGGTTTCCAAGAGTATAAAATTGGCTAAGGTTTCTATTAACATTTGTGAATACACTAACTCTATTTATTGTGACTTAACCCGTAACTATTGATAAGTCTAGTACTACGAATTAATGTAATACTTGAACCCTAACTGTCTTTATTCCACTAATTTCAACGTTAACGATCTAAGGAAGGTTTAACCCCTAGCTAGTGACCATCTAGTGACCTACCCTATTGGCAACATGAAGTCGTAGAAATTCTTCATTTCAACCCTCCTATTATTTAGAACATAAGTGTCACCTCTAGTTACCGTATTACTTTTGTAATAATCTAGTGTTAGGCCTTTTTCTTTCATATGAATTGGTTTAATAAACTCAATGTGTACCATTAGGAAAAACAGGTGTACCTTGAGTGTGGGCAGTGACCTCAAAGGCCAAAGGCGCTGCAGTTGCGGATTCAGGTGTCTCAGCGGTAAACGCATGCACATGGGCTCATTGAGGATGATTTGGCTGCGTTGCCATAGTTCGTAGAGGTGGCCTACTCTGAGGTACAGACGAGCGGTAAAATGGCTGCACTGGTGGTGCAAGTCGTAAGGGTGGAGCCGATGTATCACGTGGCGGTAGACGGTCGGTCTTCTGAGGTGGCGTAATCCCATTGTCTTTCATCTTGGTAAAACAAAAGGGGTCAGTGTGTCCCCCCTTGTTGCAATACGTACACCAACGTTTCGCTCGCCTTTGCTGGGTCAGCAGAGCCTCAAGCCTGAGAGGCAAATCTTCAGGTGGCCTCTTGCCGAGGATAGGCCTGCTCTGCATCTCAGCAGGACGTGCAGGTGGTGAATGTGGAGTCACACTGCCACGCTGGGACAAGGCCTCAGAAATAGTGGCCATAAGTTGCTGGTGCTGCTGCATCTGCTGCTGATGTATCATCAACAACAACTGCTCAAACCTATCAGTAGGTGGAGCGGCCTGCGGCTTATACGGAGTCGAAGAGGATTCCTGGTTCTGCTCACGAACCAGTGGTGCATAAGGGGGTAGTCCAACTGTAGGGCCAGTGGGAGGCAGAGACTCAGGTATAGTCCTGCAATCAGGGTCCAAACTAGGGTCTCTGCGACCATTACCCCGAGAAGGAGCTTGGTCCATCGTACCAGTGAGTGGAGAGTGTGCTATGCTCCGCGTATATTTCCACGGCAGGCCCTATACAACATAGGGTGTAACGCATGTGAGATGAAGCAATTCAACCCAATACACAAGCACCTAAGCATTCTACATGCTCCATAGCAAAAGAAATTGTAAGCTTTTCATTTACCCAAATTGTCACAATACATGGAAAACAAAATTACATGAATCATGACTGAAGATGCATGTGAGCTAATTACAACCAAGCTTCAAATACTTAAAACATACTACCATCTACTACTACATCCATCAACAAGAAAACATAAGCCACCTAATGCGGTAACTGTATCGGGGTAGAGGTTGTATGTGAAGATGTGATGTAGTGACGGAATTCGTCTGTCATATGGGACGCTAGCAGACTTTGTTTGGCTGCCACAGAACCAGCTGGGAACAAAGGAACCGAGTGCGGCGATCCCTTTCACGAGCAGTCCCCAGATTCATTTCGCTAGCATGTACGTCACCAAGGGGCATATTCATAAGCCGCGCAATCACCCTCACATCAATAGTGGCAAACAGATCCACCCCAACTAAGAGCCGGAACTGCAATGGTTTCAGTGTAGGCTCATGAATGTTGGCGTAGAAGGCTCGGACAGTACTAGTATTGGCGCGACCTCTGGCCTCAAACAGCAGACCCCAATGGGCCGCCTCCAATTGCTTGAGCAAAAAGTATTCGCCGAAGAGTCGCCTATCTACCTCAGCTTCAAACAGCACTCTTCGATCCTCATACACTCCATGAGGTAGTGCCGCCAACTGAGCTCTCACAGTAGGATTTTGTGGATCGAGATCCCACTTCGTCTGCAACTCCCGCTCAATGTGCATGTTCGCCAGGGCGCCTCTAGGTCACCTTGAACGTGTAGGGCGACTAGGCCCAGCCTCAACAGCGGTGCTCTTTCTCTTACCCATAAAAGAGAGGATGGTGGAGATGGAGAAAATGGCCAAAACAATTGCGAGAAAGGCCATGGAACGGGAAGGAATGGAAAGAAAGAGGGCTGGAGGATTGGTTCTCCACTGACTTGGGTTCCAACAGACGTTGTAGGGGCCCAAATGATAACGAATGGAGAAGGAAAATGGAGAGGTAGGATGGCTTAGGGAGCTTACACGTTTTAGAGCTTCAAATGGGGCATGTAAGCGCCCAAATGAGAGAGAATGGAGAGGGTAGGGAGTAGGTTACATTGTAAGCGTTGGAGGAGGATGAGTTGGGCAAGAAATGATGAAATGAGTGATTAGAGGGAAGGTTTGAGAGGGAAAACAACAAGTTGAAAAGGGAAAGGGGGCTTTAAAGGGTGAAATGAGAAAAAGGGGGGCAAACAGACCTAAAATAGGGGTCCCCCAACAATTCCGCACGCACCACACGTGCCTAGGGGTCGGGTCGACCATGACCAAACCCGGCCCGACCAGCCCGGCCCAACCTGACCGCGGTTCCACCGCTGTCCGCTTTGCCCGGTGCGCTGACGCCGCGGTTGGGTGATGTTCTCCAACCCCCCAAGGTGACAAATGCACCCTGGGTCCACTTGCTTTCCCCCCGGATTGACGCGTGTGGCCCCCCGACTCCGTTTCGAGTCGTTTCGGGTCAAATCGGACGTATTTTGCAATCCGGAATGAGTTATCTGACGTAAAATATATGAATTTGGGTTAGAACGAGCTAATGAAGCCAACTAATCCTGCTATGTTGGGTTGCGCAGCCCGAAATTGTGAAAAAACCCCCTAATTGACGGTCATTTCCCTGTTTCAATTTTGTTTTACTAAAAATAGTAGTTTTGGTTTAATTACTCTTCATTGGTTGAGCTTTAGGAGTTACGCCCATCATGCAAAGGACTTAGAATAATTAGGAGAACGGTCTGGTGAAGCCAAATAGGACACTTACTATTTTTGGCCGAAAACCTTGTTCACTAATAGACATCGTGACCTTATAGTAAGTCGTGAATTCTATGAGTTTTAGTTGTAGTTTGTTTCTGATTTCCTTCCCATTACTTGGTATCCCTATTTAAAGGGTTGTGAACTCATTTTCCTTTTGTCATTCATTAATCAATTTCATATTTATTAGAATTTATTTCTACTTTCTGCTTTCTTTCCTCGTGGATTTGAGAAGTCTTTATGAGGAGTCCAGAGAAGCTCCGGGGATTCGGAGTAGTTATCAACATCACGCTTATTCCATATTCTACCGATTTTCAATGGTTGGGATGAGGTGGATTTTAATCTAGAATCATCTATAGATGGCCTGGGAATGTTTTAAGGTCGACCCGTGCGACCATGGTTGAATACAGACTCGATTTCGGCGTTCGTTTTCAGTGAACTTTGCCAATTGGCGAAATCGGAATACCTATAACTGTTTCTATGTTCCGCCGCTCCCTCCTAAGTCAGAGTGCGTCAGAGTGCGTCGTGTGATCATAACCCAGGTCTGGTTTAATCCAAATCATGCTCTGATACCAACTGTAACATCCTGAAAAATCGAGGGTCAAGTAGTAACTCAACACTCGAGTTCCAGAACATTACTTATGCAACATAGATAATGATGATTAAATGTTGTCTATGTTAGTACAATAAACATGAGCGAGATTCAACCAAAACAGTAATTCATACTCCAGATCCATGTATAAAACATAAGCGGAAGACTGAAAGGTGTATACCGATATATATGAAAGAAAACATTCTCGATCTCCAGAGTTTGAACACTAACTGAGTCACCGAATATATACATGTTGGTTCTGAATCAAAATGTCAAAATAGTACAACTGAAATTATTAACCCTGTAGCCCCGTAGCACTGGACAGCCTATGCGAAGCCTCCAGCGAACTGCATGTAGGAGAACTCCTCCTGATCGTTATAGAAGTCGGGCTCATTCTCCTGTGCTCCAGTGATACCTGCATCTAATACAGGGTCTGGTGGGTGTTTTAAAACACCGTCCCGTAACGTGGGAATGAGTGGCCAACTCAGTGAAACAATAAACCATAGGTTAACATGTTATCAACTCAGTCAAGCAGTAATGATAAAGCAGTACAATCAAACAATTCTAACTACTCTTATTAATGCAAGTATGAATAACATGATGTATGCCCTCACCACACCCTCCCTCGTGCTACACCATCTCACGTTCGTGGCATGCTTTCATCCCTCAGTGCTCCACATCTTCCAGGCACATGCAATGCATGATGAGCATGATTACCGAGTTATTATTAGTCCATTTCAAACAGTAGGATTGGGAAACTAAGGTACCTCCCTTGTATCATTCCCAAACATGATCCATTCTAGGGTCGTCAGTCCTAGTTAATCTCATACGATGGTGTGTTTTCTAGGTCACTGCAAAGGCTGCCAGGGCTGTTACGCACAAAGGTTACACCACTCCCCCATCACCTCTTTAACGATTCATCACTATACAGAAACAGGCCTAGTTTATACTCTGTTACAACGGGAAGGCTCATCGCCTCACCGCAGATTTAGAGTATGCTCGAAATCACTCAACTGACACCCTACCAACTGGCAGTCTATTTTCGAAGCCCGACCAGTCTGCTTATTGAGAATGGAACTCGGATGCAACCTGACTGTGGACCATAGCCAGGATGTGCCAGCGTAGACCGACAACACGAATATAGTGTCCCATACCACCATAATCAGCTCACGAGTCTGGTTGCTCACTGGTCACTACGGGGAGGCACGTGGCCCCAGCGTAGGGCGACAGCTCGACCACGGTGTCCCATACCACCATGCCTGGTTCATGAGTCTTAGCGGATCGAGGTACCATGGTTAAAAGAAATTTCACTGGTAAGTTTAGTACCCTAGGTTCAAGTAGTAGCGTCCAAACATGGTGAACATACATAAGACAGATCAGGTTGCTTGACGAGCTCGGCTAGCTCGAGCGCACAACAAGTTGAGCGATATGAAGCGCATAAGCACTTCGTGTGGCCAACCACTATCGCCAACCAAAGTACGACTCGGGTTCGTCGAACACATATCACGTGGCAAATGAATCGCAGCCACGAATTCAATTCTGGTATCGATTGTCTGGACTATAATCATAGCCCCAAACACAATCAGTTTCAGATAGATAAAGCAATAATGGATCAAGATTCAAATCATACAATCAAAGTTTTGGTATTATCCGTTTAGGGCTGCCTGGGCTGTTGCACGGAATCCTCACACCACTCCCCCATCACCCATGACGGATCATACAACGTAAACATAAATTTAAACATATGCATTACATAGATAAAATCATACAATCAATTAAGCATGTTATGAAGTACAACATAAGCATGTGTTTGTACATATTCAATTTCTAATCACACAGATATCTAAAGAAATCATACACATAGTTAAAGAAGTTGAGAATCATATCTCAACACCCTTAAACATTACAATTTACTAATTACTACCCATTCAGACATTTTAACAAACACTTTAAAATACATACGTCAACATACATGACATATGTTGATCACATAGGCATTAGGCTGAATCCTTTCACTAGGGAGTTGCCCCAATCATAACACGCATACACCCACGATGGATAGTCATGGCAAGCAGGAATCCAAGTTCCATATTCATTCAGTTATTTCCACAAACACTTGGGCCACACATTTTAATATAAGTAGTGAATATTGGCCATGGCGTGATTTAGGGAAAATCCTTTCGTCAAAGGGGGATCGCCAATACAACAATCATATATCCATGACAATTAGTCATGGTGAGCACGAATGAGAATTCTATACTCATTCAGTCATTTTCACAAACACTTAGCATACACTATTTCAACATACATGATGTATGTTAGCAAAACATGTATTAGGGCTATCCTTTCACTAAGCGAGTATTTTATCCATGTATAATATATTCATACAGTAAATAATCATGACAAATACATCTCTAAAATTTATACGTATACGGTATTTTCTAGAATACACAATTTCAACATACATAGTGTATATAAGCAAAACATGTATTAGGGCGAGTCCTTTTGCCAAACAGGTAATTTATCCACATATAATATATTCATACGACAAATAATCATGTCATACACATTTCCAAAATTTATACGTATACGGTACTTTCTACGAATACCTAGAGTATGTTGAATTCCATATTTTTCATCTTTAATCGAAACGGAAAACAGACAACACTTTGTACATGTGTAATTGCATGCAGATCATGAATCTATCATTATCTGACATTGAAAGCGTTGAAAACCATAACCTATACACCTAAAGTCCGCACCTTTTGTCGTAGAATCGTAACAAATCAGCTAGGTTTGCTAAGCCTTCGTATACGGTAGTTTGGCGACCTATAGAACAGAATAGGTTAGATATTTCATAACCTACTACCACCTAAGCCCCAAATCAGATTAGGGTTAGGGTTTCTTACCTAAAAATGGGGTTGGAATCGCCGGAAAAACGATGAGAACGGAGCGGTGGAGCTCGTGGAGCGGCAGGAAAGAGTGGCAGGGAGATTCTCCCACTGCTCCCACACTTTCTCTCTCTTTTCTCTCTCTCAAATCTCAAATTCGTATGGCTGTGAGAGAGAGGGTTCTAAGGTCCTTATATAGTATAAAAACTCACTGAAATAGACTTGGGAACAAGGTATACTTGGGTTTTGTCCAAAAGGCATCTGTTTCAGCTCAACAGAGGACTTATGGCGGGACTCCTTGAGCCAAAGGTCGGACTTAAGCTCACAGACACCGGATCTATGTTCTATTAAGTTTTCATTTCGGTCGGGATTCCAGATCATGCGTGGCGGACCATTTTCAGTTCAACGGTCAGTGGATCTTGATCGGAGATTCCGAGTACACGTAAATGCGTATGAAATTTCTCCTTATCCGAGGGCATAATTTGGTCTGATTCTGACGGTCTGGTTGCTTAAAACTGATCCGCAAGCAAGAGGTGCCAGATTACTATTCAAGATATTTTATTTTGAATTAATTTCACATTTCTCAAACTCTTCACTCCGAGCTCAAGCGAATAGCGCTGGGACACTATCTGGATTTGATTTCCGAGATGGTTGTCAAGCCCAATGAGGCGGTCCTAGTTTCTTAACTTCGTGTTAATCGGACTTCCGACGTGCGGTCCAGATCTGATACGGAGTTTCGAGATGCTCCCGAGAATAGTCGGGTAATGAGATTGATCCTAGATTTTAGGGTAACCCAGCGTCAATGATTCTACAAGTTTTGGGTCTTGCAGATCATATTTAAAGTGATTGATGCTAATTTCACAGGCACTCTAGTTTAACACTAGCTAAATCTCGCCTAATTTCTAAAGGATTTAGTCTTGAGTGATTTCGGTCTGAGGTGGTACTTAGACCTTTGTTGAAATGTTTAGTTTAAGTATTGTTCTTCATCACCTAAATTTTAAGGTAGTGTCTAATGTGAAAGTACTTAGAAGGATTTAAGGAACGAGGTAATGAAAGGTGAGATTTGTGAAGAAAATGGTTTGAAAAGGGACTTAAGACCCTCGAGTTGAGTGTTTGTGAAGTTAAACAGGAGTTAGGATTGTCCCATCGCCTAAGGACGTCTAATCCCAGGTTGACAAAAATTCGGGATGTTACTGTATGATTTCCTCCATGCAAGTTGTTTAATTTAATTGCTTACTTATGAAATATATGTGTTGTATTTCGTGCTTACATTGTTCTTTATAACATGCTTGTTAACATGTTTGAATTACTTGTTAATTATACTTTGACTACTATACATGCTTTCTGGTTATGGATTGAATGTGATTGGGGCTAAGTTATAGTCCAGGCAATCGGTAACGGGCTTGAAGTCGTGGTTGAGATTCACTCACCACATATGATGTGATTGACGAACCCGAGTCGTGTGTTGGTCGTCGGCAGTGGTTAGGCCACACGAAGTGCTTATGCACTTCATGTCGAACGATGCAATGTACGCTCATATTAGTCGAGCTCGTCAAGTAACCTGATCTGCCGATGTATGTTCACCATGTATGGACGCTGCTATTTGAACCTAAGGTACCCAACTCACCAGTGAATCCTGCTTAACCTTGGTACCTTGAGCCGCTAAGACTCATGAGCCGGGCGTGGTGGTATGGGACACCGTGGTGGAGCTGTCGGCCTATGCTGGGGCGATGTGCCTCCCCGTACTGACCAGTGAGCAACCTAGACTCGTGAGCTAAATATGGTGGTATGAGACACTGTATTTGAGTTATCGGCCTACACTGATAAGGTGATGGGGGAGCGGTGTAACGATTGCGTGCAACAGCCCTGACAGCCCTTTGTAGTGACCTCGAGCATACTTTTAATTTACGATGAGGCGACGAGTCTTCCTGTAGTAAATAGAGTATAAACTATGCCTGTATTGATAAGGTGATGGGGGAGCTGTGCAACGAGTGCATGCAACAGCCCTGACAGCCCTTTACAGCGACTTAGAACCACACCATCGTATGAGATTACCTAGGACTCACGACCCTAGAATGGATCATTGTTTGGGAATGATATAAGGGAGGTACCTTAGTTTTCCAATACTGCTGTATGAAAAGGACTAATAACAACTCGGTAATCACACTCATAACATAGCACTGCATGTGCCTGGCATTGTGGAGCACTGAGGGATGAACATATGCCACGGACATAAGATGGTGTCGCACGAGGGAGCATTGGCGAGGGCATGCATCATGACTGCATTCCATACTTGCATTAATAAGAGTATTTAGGAGTGTTTGATTGTACTGCTTTATCATTACTGCTTGACTGAATTGATAACATGTTAACCTATGCTTTATCGTTCCACTGAGTTAACTACGCACTCCCACGTTAAGGGACGGTATTCTGGACACCCACCAGATTCTGTCTTAGATGCAGGTATCGACGAGACGCAGGAGGCTGAGCCTGATTACTGTGATGATCAGGATGAGTTCTCCTACATGCAGTTCTCTGGAGGCTTCGCTTAGGTCATTCAGATGACGGGGCTATGGGGTTTACCATTATAGTTGTACCACTTTTTTTGGCATTTTGATTTTGAAACTAATACATGTATATGGTGACTCAGTAAGGTGTTCATACTCTTGAGACCGATTGTGACCGTTTCTGGCTTTATATACATTTATATACATCTTTCAGTCTTCCGCTTGCGTTTTATAACTTGATCTGGAGTATGAATTACTGTTTTGGTATAATCCCACTCAGGATTAGTGCACTAACACAGACAACATTCAGTCATAAGCATTTATGTTGCATAAGTGATGTTTTGGAACTCGGGTGTTGAGTTGCTACTCGACCCCCGATTATCAGGGCGTTACATTTTACCTCTTGCCACATTGTTTAGTGGTCTCTTGGCATTTTGTACTATTTTTCCAGTTTGTCTGTATTTACCTATATGATTCGGACCAGAATTAGATTGAGTCCACTTAAGAGTAATACATTCAAATTTAAAATGGCCTGAGTCTCTACATGAATGACAGATAGAAATAGCTTTTATTTTACTTCCTGATGCAACTAATTTCTCACTCATTGGTGCTGCATTTTTGGAACTTGGTTTGAATTTTTCATATCCCAATCCACTCTTGTCTTTCCCAGGTCTTCCCATCCCTAAGAGTTTTTCTAATTTTTTACTACTCTGGGAGAATTTGTAATTCAGTTCAACAGACTTCCTAGATTGTTCTGCATCAAACCTAAGTGTGCGGTTCTCATTCTTAAGATGCATATTTTCATCTTCCAATAGTTCAATTTGTTTAGTCAGTTTTAAGGATTTAGATTTGAGGGATAAATTGATTCTTTCCAGCTTATCATTTTCAGAGTGGTATTGCTGAAGATCAATGATTAGGTGAGTATTGATTTCTGAAGTTTTTTCCAGATCCATTTGCAGCAATTTATTTTTAGTTTCATTCATCCCAAGTCTTTTAAGGATATGGACACTATGTATATAAAGTTGATTATAGGCATCCTGTAATTTATCCTTCTCTTACTCTTTTTCTTCTTTCTCATCATCTGATGGAAATGTCTCTTCAATCCGAGGTTCATTAATTTCTTCAAGATCACTGAAATGTTTGTAGATGTGGAGGCCATGAGTATTTTCAAGGACTTTTGGTTTCCATCACTTTCTGAATCACTGAGGTCAAAGTTTGAATCTTCAGTGTCATCCCAGGTTGCAGCATGGCCTTTCCTTTGGTTTTTCTGTTGGGGCATTCAGTGGACAAATGTCCAAATTTCCTACAGTTGTAACATTGAGGTTCTCTGGACTTTTTGGAAGGTTTGCCTATATTGTACTTGTTGTCCATCTGTTTGCCTCTGTATGGCCGGCCATGATTTTTGTTGAAGAATCTTTTGAACCTTTGAGCCAAGAGAGCTACTTCCTCACCCTCATTATCCTTTTCACTATCCTCTTCCTCATTAGTAGTGTGCTTTAAAGTTTTGAGGACAATATTTTTGGGTTTAGGAGATTGCTTAAGTGTAGTTCAAATGTTTGTAGGGATCCTACTAGTTCTTCTACTTTCATTTCATCATGTTTCTACATTCTTTAATGGTTGTAACTTTCGAATTGAACTGTTCTGGTAGGGATCTCAGAATTTTCCTACATATTTTTGGGACTGGAACTTTTTCTCCTAATCTACCCATGGAGTTGCAAATGATGTTCATTTTTGTGAAGAACTCCATGAAGGTCTCATGCTCTTCTATTCTGAGACTTTCAAACCGTGATGTTAGGAGTTACAATTTGGACATTTTTACTATGCTGGTTCCCTCATGAGTTGTTTCCAACAAATCCCATGCTTGTTTTGATGTGCCGCACATACTAATTTGATTAAATACTTCTTGAGACACAACACAATAAATAGCATCATTGATTTAACTTTAGAGGTTTGCTTTTTCTTTATCAACTGCAGTCCACATTTCTTTGGATTTTGGTTTGGAGATAGTTGTGCCATTTTCAAGTACCACTTGATCGGTTGGGGGCACATATCTATTTTCAACAATGTCCCAAACATCATGATCTAAAGATCTCAGAAAGTAATGCATCCTAGCCTTCCAGTAAGCATAATTTGATCCATCAAATACAGGAGGTCTAGTAACAGATGAGCCCTCTCCTTTGGCCATGATTCCAACTTCAGTCAAGATCACTCTTTAGGCGGTGAAACCCTTAAAAGAGACCCGCTTTGATACCAATTGAAATTGCGGTAATGACTGCTCTAGTAGAAGTATGAATAAGTCAAAGTGTCCTAGAGGGGGGGTGAATAGGACTTTATAAAATTTTATGACAGTTTAAAATCCTATCATCATTATCTTGATCTAATATAACAATTTATCAAGATATCTTTATCTTAACTCTAATGACTTCCAAGCCAAATAGAGGATCCAATCACAAGACTATTCAATATCTAAGCAATACATAAATTTAGTCTATGATGGATGGACAGAGTGACCGTGTGTGAGATGTGATACTTATTAGTTCTAAATAATCATGTATCATGTGATCATTCAAAGTATACACAATAAAAGAATATGCAAATAACAATCCCAAACATAGTCGTTTATAGTGGTTCGGCTACTTGCCTACTCCACTCCCGGTGGATGCACTCAACCCTTGAGTGTACCGGATTTCACTAATGGAGTTTCAAATTAGGTTTACGTCAAACCAGTACAACCTACACAAGTTACCTAAGATGTCTCTATGAGACACAAGTTTATACCCCACACAGGAGTAAGGGTCAACACACAACACTCAGGTTTTATGCCCTACACAAGAGCAAAGGATCCACACAAGGAACCTAGGGTTTTAAGCCACACAGGCCAAGGATCCACACAAGGAACCAAGAGTTTATGCCCTACACAAGAGTAAAGGTCAACACATATCACCTAGGTTTTAGGCCACACAGGCCAAGGATCCACACAAGGAACCTAGAGTTTATGCCCTACACAAGAGCAAAGGTCAACACACAACTCCTAGGTTTTAGGCCACACAGGCCAAGGATCCACATAAGGAACCTAAGTTTATGCTCACCAAGAGCAAGGGTCAACACAAATCACCCACACGTATTCTCCCGTCAGAGGCCTCCTATGAGGACTTGAAAGGGGTGAGAATCACCTATGACCCAATCTTACACAAAAGAATGATCAGCAGGGTCTATGGACTCAATGACTTATAGATAAGTAGATAAGCCCCATTAAGCACGTTGATGAAGATCTCCTCCTTTGATGATAAAGAATCTTCAGCTCCCTTGAACCGTAACACTTATGATGCTCCAATGTAAGGTGACGGGTTGGGTCAAGGTTATGTTGGAACCTACTCTATTAAATATTTTTCTATTTTAGAGATAGAGTGATTCTAAGCATTCAAGCATTCAAGGTATCCCAGCTTAATGATTTGCCATTAAGGTGGTAGCTGGATGATCCTTGAATGCGAAAGTTCGTTCCCCAATCCACTCTATTGAATATCAATGATGAGGGTGGGTTGGAGGATGAACTCCCATGAGAAAAAGAGCTTAGGGTAAATAGTATGCAGGACTCTCTCAAGGCTCTCTCTATTTTCTCACAACAACAACCAATAACAAGCTCTCCTTAAATAGGCAAAGAAATCCAACGGTAATAAAATAGTCAGATTTTTGACAGAGTTCGATATCGTCGATCCATCTTCAATATCATCGAGCATATACTTTCGAAGACATCGAGGGACAGATCGATGATATGAACTCTTCTGACAATTACAGTTGAATATCTTATACACAGATCGATAATATCGAACATGCTTCGATGTCATCGGATTTTGAACTTCGATTTCATCAACCCATGGTTCTGTTCCTCGACAATGAAAAACAGGAGAAGCAGGCTAAGACTTGAGACAACAACTTCGATATTATCGAGCCTCCCATAATGACATCAGATTTTAAATATCGATGATTAGTTCAATTCATCGATATTTTATAAAAGATTTTCCTATAAGCTCGCTGGACACTCCATTGTCCTAATTCGATGATATCGACCTATATTCGATATGATCGATATTTGAATATCGATATTATCGCGAGAGTCTCGATTCCTCGAATTATTTAAGGAGGATTTACCTAAAAAGCTTGTTGGACAGTTTGGTTCGAAATAGATAACCCATTAATATCATTGGAGTTTGAATTCTGATGATATCGAGGCATCCTTTGAGTCATTGCAAATGCATGATTTTCCTTAGAAGCTTGCTGGACACAAAAAGACCAGAATTCGATTATATCAATCCGTCTCGATGATCTCGAAATTTGAATGTTGATGATATCGATGATATCGATAGATTCATTGATAGTTTTATCGAGAGATCAAGTTGGTTGCTGGACACAAGTAGTCCTCAATTCGATGATATCGATTGTATTCCGAGGACATCGATAGCTGGTGTTCGATCTCATCGAGGTGGTCTCGATATATCGATAAAAGCTGAAAACTTAGAGATTTTCCTGATTTTCAAAATAGTTTTCATACTTTAAACCCTATGTTGTTCTATCCATTTTAAAGGATTTTATGTACCTGGGTGTTTTCAGACATGGGATGTGAGGCTAAGTTTACCTTTGATGAGTTTGGAGCACACATCCAGTTGAGGCAGACGCTTGAATGATCTTCCTATGAGGCTCACTTGACTTGCTGACTCAACACTCATGTTAATTGACAAACTAGGGCACTTTTAGTGTATAGGTCGAGTATCGATGTCGACTATGAGTATCCGATAAAATAGTTTCATGATACATGCCCATACGCATCATCTGTATACTTGTTATGAGATGGGCAGATTGTTTATTGGGATTCCCTGATAGGCAGAGTTGTCCCACATGAGCGAATGGTACACACAGGATTGATGCATGACTGGATTTGTGACTCATGTATCTTGCATTATATGTTATGATTGGATACCGAAAATCTTTTCTTTACATGGGGTGCTATAGATGCCCCTGGGTGAAATTCCCTAAACCCTTATGTTACCAGGATGTCACTCCAATGTCTAGACCGAGTGGATACATGAGCGCTAAGTGCCGATAAGAGGAGGCCACGCTTCTCACTGTGTCATGGTCGGTTGGAAGGGGGTGCGGCCTTACCCGCCCGAGAGGAGGGGGCAAAGCTAGGATGAGTTTGACCAGCTCGAGGAATGGGTCCGCTATTGACGAGTCGTGCCCGATATTGGCAGGCAGATAGTGAGGTCTCTTCCACTCACTTTGTTGCACACGATGTGGTGACAATCTGGTTTGGAGTGTACTAGACCCCGATGATTATCTAGAGAGAACTGTACTGATATATGATGCTCCATAAATGAGCTGGTTTGATATGTGGATTGGTATGCTTGAGCTGCATCTTGCACATGACATTGCTATGTAGGCCTTGCATTGCATCGCATTGCCTTGGTGTGGCCGACAAATTTTAGGCCTTGCATCACATAGCCTCGGTACGGCTGATAATATTCATGGACTCGCCAGCATATTCCGCATTACTTTGATATTGCATACTTGCATTGCTACCTTGCGCACACACTTTCACCACCCTCTAAGATTTTTATAAGCTTATGCACGATTGATGCATGCAGGTGACGCTAAGTCATAGCTAAGCGGAAACAGGAGCGTGCCACAGAGCTTTTGGAGTTTCTATCATTATTATCTTTGTATTTCCCTTTATGCGCATTGTACTTAATGTTTTGATTATAGTGGATATGTGGTGATGTTTCTGGTTGTTGTTGTTTGTGGATTATGCTTTTGGTTATGCTCCTTACGAGATAAATTGTAAGACCCGACCTCAGTTCCTATGTGTGCATGTGTGTGTAGGTATGCATTTTATTTCCCTTCGCTCCGTGGTCATACCGGTCGAATCTCGGCGACCCGTGACCCTCGGATAGTGTTTGCAGCCATCCTTAAGTCTGGTCACATTAACCCAACTCGGATTGGCCTGAAACCTATGCCATCTTGTTCGCATCGTTGTTGCGTTTTAAACGACGCATCTTGTGCATCCATCCGATGTATAGATCAAAAGTTATGTACATTTCATTGTATGACCCTTAATCATGTGGCCCACTTAGGTGTAGTGCATGTGGACCCCCACCCTTAGCACAAGTTCTAATGCAACACTACACACCACCAAAATTCCATAACTAACACTACCCACCCCACACACACCACCCAAGAGCCAACCCTACCCTACAACTTTATTTTCTCCTCCCATAGGCAATCATTGCCTTTCTTACAAAAAAAATCATTACACACACACACACTCTCTCTCTTTATCTCTCTCCCTCCTTTTCATTTTCTCTCCATGCTAGTAAACTCCTCTCCTAACGTCCCATATTCCCCCATTTCTCCAGCCCTCAAAGCTCCAAAATCCCTCCAATCTCACCCTTAAAAACTCATCTCAACCATCAAATCCTCTTCCTTGGACCAAGATTTACATGGTGTTGAAGGTTGAGAGCTTGGCTTGCATGTGGGTGACTATATCTTGCTGATTTCCTTTTCATCTCTTGATCCTTTTATTTCTTCATGAATGGAACATATGGGACCCACCAATCCATGGTGGGGATCCCATTTGATCCCATGGATGTGGCCCTTGGCCCATCCTACATGCATGTAATGTTCCATGATGGGGCCATTCTCCATGGACCCCATCATGATGTATCTCATGATCTACACCATTCTAAGGTCATCTAGACCTTAAACATCATGTTGGGATGGCATCCCAACTATCTATTGTGGTTATAGGCCATGCATGTGATAGATTTATGTTAAAAGTGTAAATCAATGTAGATGTATGAGTGTGATTGTTCTTGGGAGGGCCCATTAGTGGTGGAGCCCTATTTCCATGGCTAGATTGTCTTTCTCTCTCTCTCTCTCTCTCTCTCTCTCTCTCTCTCTCTCTCTCTCTCTTTTCTCTTATTTTGGATGATGATATGTGTGGTCCACTTGGTGGGCCTGTGACGTCCAGAAAATCAAGCAATAGTGGGACGCCCCTACCACCCTTTTTATGATTTTGGGTGCCTTATTTGATGCATGAAAGTGTCTTGGCTTGAGGCCTTGATCTGGATATTTGTGGGGCCCACTAAGGAAGGTCACACCTCTTTTTATTTGCTATAATTATCTAGTCATGGGCTGGTATGTTGGTTGTCCAGAAATCTGGACTGTTTGCATGGACTGTTGTAGTTGATCTTTGGCATGGAATTGGTCTATGATTTCCACTATTTTTCTTCTTGTTGTGGGGTGTATGTTGAGGGAGTGGACCCCACCTTGAAGTGTGATGGATCACACCTCAGATTGTCCATGCAATGACACCCAAAAATGAGGTCCATAGGGGGGGTGGGTGGTCCACCTTGCTGGACCATCCAACCCTATAAAATGAGGGGAAAACACAAATTCCAGCTTGATTTCTTGAGGGGTGGGCCACTTTTGTGGACCTCACCTTGTTGTATTTCATGAGAAAAATATCAAACATTCATCCCTCCCCTCTTAGGCAAAGTTTGGGCCCACTTTTTGGGGTGAGCATTTTATGGACAGCAACCTTTTTGTGCAGCAGATTTTTATTCTCTACCTTGTTGTCCATGAAGTTCCTCCATGATTTACTTGGGTTTATGGCTTCCCTAGTAGCCCATCTTGTGGCCCATCATGTTGGGACCCATCTTGGGGATGTGGGCCACCAATTTCACCTCAGAAAAATGATGTATGGCTGCTAGAATGGCAACCCATTACTGGACGTTCTAGCAGGGCTGGCATCCAGCCATGGGCTGACCGTCCATCCTCCTAAGGCCCATTATGATGTATGTTTCATCCATGCCACCATCCACATTGTGGACCCCATGTGTGTGGCCCATCTCCCATGTGGGATGTCCACATGTGGGATCCACCTTGATGTGTTTAAGAGGGGGGACGTCCCAGCCCCTTGGACCGTCCACCCTGGGACGCCCAGCCCATTGAGCTGCTGCTGGACGTCCAGTCCAGCAGCATGGCCCACCTGATTTATGTATTTTATCTACTCCTTTCATTTGGTGGGACCCTCTGTGACATGTGTGAGTCACCAGGGATTAAAATAATGGCATAAATTAATTATTATTGAATTTCCAGCAAGCCCAAATAGCGGGTGGGCTGAAATTTCAGCAATAGGCCCAAAGTCACTGCCTATAAATGTATGTTTTGGGGCAGCATGGCCCACCAGATTTGGGGATATTTTTATATATATCTTGCCCTATTTCTAATAAGGTTTTGGGCTTAATTAGTGAATACTTAAGGTCTACTTTAATTGGGTTTTCATTGGACCAATATTCATAGTTATTTGTTGGGTCCCCTAGGCCCATTGTCCTGGAACTTTCTTGATAGGCCCCTAACCTTTGGGCCTATTTTTAACATACTATTGTGATGGGTTTCATGGGCCAAAATGTTCAAGTATTTGGGCCTTTGGTTGCCCATTAATTTAACTCCATACTTGGGCCACGATGTGAGGCCCAACTCACTTGTTTCAAACATAAACATTGCCCATATGGTTGGAATAGCGGGCTACCCATTTGGCCCACCACAATAAGTGGCTCATGATCTTTATGGTTGGGCCTAAGCCTTGCTTGAGGGCCTACCATATTACCTATGTGTTGGTTTTGGTGTATAGCCCACTAGGCCATGAATTGCTTAGACCTTGGGCCTTGCTTTATATACGTATAGGTAGCAGGCTACTTTTTGAGACCCAGTTGAGGTTGGATGTCCTCCTTGGTGGCCCTGAGGTAGGCCCATAGGGCTGTTATAGGTGGTTGAACGCCCACCTTGGACCCTTATTAGGATCACTTCTTCCTTGGGCCTTCATGACCCTCTTAGTTCATGGGCTACCCCAAAGTATTGGGCCCCCACTAGAGGACTTCTTCTTAGAATACATGTCTATGTATCTAGACCTTGTCCCTCCTTGGGAAGGAGGAATATGTTCCATGTCATCATCGCCAAGTAGCGTACTTACACCATTATGACCCATATGCATCATCTGCGTGAATGGATTGCATTGTGTGTGGTCATTGGGTTGATATGATTGAGGGATGAAGTTTATCCCCTTGTGCACATTGAGTGCTTGAAGCTAGTGCATGATCTATATGCGTAACTCATGCATTGGCATCACATTTGATGATGATACTGCCCTTGCTTCATTAGGGCCTTTCCTCCACAGGGACATTCATGGATGGCCGTATGTGTAGACACCGAAAATGTTACTTGAGTATATAGGGTGCATAGGATGCCTATGGGTGAAATTTCCAAAACTTCCATGGTAACAAGGATCTGCCCCAACGCCGTGACAGAGTGGAAACTATAAGCAAGCGAGGGCCTTATACCGTTAGGCCACGACTCCCACTGTCGTGTAGTCGGTTGGGTAGGGGTGTTGGCTTACCCACCTGATGTAAGGAGACATCGTTAGGCTGAGTCTGACCAGCTCGTTAATGGGTCTGCTACCGTTGAGCCTGGTTGGTGATTGGCTGTCCACAGGAGGGTAGTGAGGTCTCTTACGCTTGTTTGACTGTGCGGGTCTGGAGAGCGACAGTCATCCAATAGTGTAATTGACCCCGGTGATTTCCTTATGATGGAAATATACTTGATATGTGGATTGAATATGACCACTGACATCACTTCACATCACATTCGCATCGGCTGTATAAGATGCATCGCCTTGGTATGGTGCCCAGTACTCATTGCATTGTATTCATGACAAGCCTCGGTAAGGCTAGTGATATTGTCATTGATCATGTTACCCTTCCTGTATCTCCTATTATTCTTCTGCGCACCATTGTCACACACCTTCACCACCTTCTAAGCTTCTATAAGCTTATGCACGATTGATGTGTGCAGTAGATCCTTGGTCAGCATCATAGCGGCAGAGCTTGGATTAGAGTTGAGCCAGGACCCTCAGTGTTGAAGATCTTCTTCCTATTTCTTTCGTTATCAGATGTATTTCTTTTTAGCTATGTAATTATAAAAGTTTATTGGGTCCGTTGAGCGGAAAGGGGCCCATGACACATAATTCAAGGCTTCACATGTGAAAAAGCCTATTAAGGAGTTTTAGAGAGGTGCCTGGATTAAGGAGAGAGAGAGAGAAGGAACAGGTATTGGGAAGATGAGTTGTGTAGACCCACGCGACTTAAGATGAGTTGTGCAGACCCGCACAACTCAAGATAAGTACTCAAGATGAGTTGTACGGACCCGCGCAACAAAGTACACTGTATATGGGCGCAACAAGTATCCCCATAGCTCTATTCTTTGCATTTTTTGGATTCTTTCATGGTCTGACCTCCAATATATATATTCATTGAATGTTAGCTTAAGGCGATGATTTTGGACTAGCACAACCCCTCTATCACTCCAGCGGATGCAAAACATGTCGAAATGCTATTGAAATTGCCATTGGATTACTTCTTTTTTATGTCGTTGTGCTGGTTCATTATACTTTGTTTTAGAATCAAGGGAAACATGATGATATAATTGAAACTCAGAATGAATGAAATACTTTGTGATGATTGTTCTCTCATTCTTTCTTTGTTATTATTGAATGATAATTCCCATATCAAAATGCGTTTTGTTTCTTGTCGAAACAAGCACCAATACCCGGTACAGCCAGTGTCATAGGCTCTTCCTCCACGGCGAAACACACCACCCATTCCTATCCCTGTTCCAATGTAGGATGTATGAAATTCACCATTACCTTTGATTTTCAGTCGTCTTGAGTGTGTAAATAGGAACTTAATCCTGAAAGTGCCCTGGTTTGTCAATTAGCGTGAGTGTTGGGTCAGTAAGACAAGTGATCTCCATAGAAAGATCATTCAAGCGTCTGCCTCAATAGGATGTGTGCCTAAACTCGTAAAAGGTAAACTTAGCCTCACATCCCATGTCCCAAAACACCAGGTATATAAAAACCCTTAAAAATGGATAGAACAACTGAGGGTTTAAGGTGAGAAAACTATTTTGCAAAATCAGGAAAATCTCTAAGTTTTCTGCCTTTGTCGATTTATCGATAAGTGGTTCGATGAAATTGAATTTTTTTGTCGATGTCCTCAAAACTCACTTGATATTATCGAAATGAGGACTTCAGATGTCCAGCAACACAATGAATCTTGGACTGAATTATCGACGAATTGATGACATGTCCAATATCATCGAGTTTTGAATCTCGAGTTCATTGAGACGGCTCAATAAAATCAACATTTGGTCAGTTGTGTCCAGAAAGCAATTAAGAAAAATCATGTGATTTTCGATATCTCGAAGAGAGCCTCAATTTCATCGAAATTCAAACCTTGATGATATCGACTGACATTCGATGATATCGGATTA
Source organism: Magnolia officinalis (assembly GCA_021015155.1). Taxonomy (NCBI): domain Eukaryota; kingdom Viridiplantae; phylum Streptophyta; class Magnoliopsida; order Magnoliales; family Magnoliaceae; genus Magnolia; species Magnolia officinalis. Next base: position 33,976,292 of record JAJHSJ010000008.1, read on the forward strand.
GGACACAAATCTGACCAAAAAGCTTTCAGGTAAATTCATTTAAGTATCGAGGAGCTCTCGAGGATATCGATATTCAAATATCGATCATATCGAGACCAGGTCGATGTCATCGAAATAGGACATAAACTGTCCAACAAGCTTATAGGAAAATTCCTTGAAAATATCGATGAATTGAAACTGGTATCGATATCATCGACATTCAAATTTAGATGATATCAAGGGATGCTCGATCATATCAAATACCTGTTAAGTTTCAAAGGCAAGTCTGCTCTCATGTTTTCAAATGTCGAGGAATCGAACCTTCCATCGATGAAATCAGAGTTCAAAATCAGAGTTCGAAATCAGATGACATCGAAGATTGTTCGATATCCTCGACCAGTTGGCAAAAAGGGTCAAAAGCGCTTGACAGATTGAGTTCGTGTCATCGAGTAGCCATTCGATGGTATCAAGAGTATACGTCCGATGATATCGAAGCCTACTCGATGATATCGAACTCTGTAAAAAATATGATTGTTTTATTTTCATTGGAGCTTTTTGCCTATTTAAAGAGAGTTTGCCTTTGGTGGTTGGTAGAGAAAATAGATAGAGCTTTTGAGTGTTTAATCCAGATCATATACCCTAAGCCTTTTTCTCTCGTGCGAGTTCATCCTCCAATCCACCCTCATCATTGATATTCAATAGAGTGGATTGGGGAATGAACTTCCACATTCAAGGATCCTCTAGCTGCCACCTTAATGGAAAATCATTGAGCTGGGATACCTTGAATGCATAGATGATTAGAATCACTATATTTCTAAAATAGGAAAACATTTAATAGAGTAGGATTCCAACATAACCTTGACCCAATTTGTCGCTATACATTGGAGCATCATTTGTGTTGCGGTTCACAGGAGCTGAAGACTCTTCATCATCAAAGGAGGAGATCTTCATCAACGTGCTAAATGGGGCTCATTTACTTATCTGTAAGTCATTAGAATCCAAGGACCCTGCTGATCATTCCTTTGTGTATGATTGGGTCACAGGTGATTCTCACTCCTTTCAAGTCCTCATAGGAGGCCTCCGACGGGAGAGTGTGTGGGAGTGCTGTGTGTTGACCCTTGCTTTGTGGAGAGCATAAACTTAGGTCCTTTGTGTAGGTCCTTGACCTGTGTGGTCTAAAACCTAGGTGCTGTGTGTCGACCTTTGTTCTTGTGTAGGGCATAAACTATTAGGTTCCTTGTGTGGATCCTTGGCCTGTGTGGCCTAAAATTTAGGTGTTATGTGTTGACCCTTGGTCCTGTGTGCGGCATAAGCTTGTGTCTCGTGGAGGCATGTTAAGTACCTTGTGTAGGTCCTAGAGTCAGCCTTGTGTAGGTTGTACTGGTTTGAGGTGAACCTGATTTGAAACCTCCGTTAGTGAGACCCGGTACACTTAAGGGTTGAGTGCGTCCGCCGGAAGTGGAGTAGACACGTAGTCGAACCACTATAAAAATGACTGTGTTTGGGATTGCTATTTACCTTTACCGCTTGTGTGATTTCTCTAAATGTTCTCATAATGCATGTTCACATGATTACCTAGAACTAATTAGAATCACATCTCACACACTGTCACATTCATCATGAACTATGTTGTACATCTTGTTTATGTTTTAAATAGTCTTATGATTGGATCCTCTATCTGGCTTGGAAGCCATTAGAGTTACATTGAAGAAATCCTGCTATTTGCATATTAGTTCAGGATAGGGGTTATAGGTTTTGAATCATCATAAAAATTTAAAAAGTCCTATTCACCCCCTCTAGGATATCTTAACATATTCCCACTTCGACTAAAGTGGTCATTACTGCAATTTCAAATCCATGAGATCAAGAATCAAGGGATACTGGGGGGTAGCCTTTGCCCATGAATCAACCTTATAATGAGGAGGAATATCAGGTTGATCTGGAATCACCACCAATAGCTGTAATACAACATTGGGATTGTAATCAGATTGTTCAACTAGTACATGAATTAACAGGCCAAGTTCTCGGCTGAACTACTACTTTAGTTTATCACAAGCCTTATCCTGATTGGATTGGTCGACAATATCTGTTGTCGAGGAATTATTGACTAAATGTTACACTATTTACAGGTAATATCGGTAAATCGACCATAAAACATATAGCTCTTTTTACCATACAATGTAGAGCATTACCCAACAACGATTACTATAAATTACAATTATCGGCCATTGACTAACTGGGGTAGCCTTTACTTGGTATTCTAATTTGTTGCCAAATTCCATACAAATTTGACATAAGATGGAAGATAAGTTTCATGCCTAGTTCTTTTATAAAGATAGGGAAATATTTATGGCCTATCTTGTATATTTTCAGCAATTGCTAAGAGAATCGCCCAAAAATTATGTTGCATGGTTTAAGAGAGCAAAAAGTCAATGCAAAGTAGTTACAACCGATGTAGAATTTGTCTAATTGGATCAGTATGGTCTATATTTTAAGCTTTGAAGCAAGTTTATCAGGATATAATTAACAAATCTCAATAATTTAACTAAAAAGGTATCTCGATATGAGGCTCTGCTTCAGGAGTCGATGCGACAAAAGAATATATCAGTAGAGACATAATATTATGATCCTAATTATGATGTTGTAGTGGTTGAAGTTGTAGCTAAACAACCATTTATTTGCTCAACTTTAATTAAAACAAAGGCAACTACGCCTTCTAATCAGAAAGTTCAAACGGACATACACCTTTGATATTACTCGGGCTGATGAAATCTTTGACATTATGCTAGCTGGAAAATTAATCAAAGTTCCTATTAGCCATAAGATATCGTCGACTGAGGAATTAAAGAAAATTAATTATTGTAAATGGCACGAAACTCGATCACATTCCACTAACAAATGCGTTGTTTTTAGGAACGTTATACAAGACAACATTGACCAATGATTGCAGAAGTTTCCTGAAAGAAAAAAGAAGCAATTTTGATTGATGCTGATATGTTTTCAACTAATATGAAAATCATGTAGCCACCATTAATCCTCAGAAGTTGGTTCGGCCATGGCAAAAAATTGACATTGGAGCTCAAAAAGATTAAGTCGAGAAATGAGATGTTGAGAAGAAAATTATAAAGTCTACGAATACGGTCAATAAAATTGAAGTGTATCTAAAGGCGATAAACTTTACTTATAAAAGGACACACTTGTGTGAGCAATAAGTAAGGCCGGTCCGACTGAATATGCAAGCTTATCGAGCGTACTATCAACTAGAGCTATTGTGTATTCAAAATATTGGAAAAGATAACTCTTCTATTTCTAGACAAATGATGATTAAACCTTGGGCTACTCAAGAGGGAGTTTGGAAAAGGCTACATCATCCAAAGTTTCCAATGGTCCTAGATGGATGACATATAGTCAAAAGCGAATTGTCAAAGGCAACGGGCAGCTATAAGAAGATAACTAGCTGATGTATGGGACGTACCTCGTATGAAGTTTACGCAAATACGATCAAGGCTGAAATTTCAAGACCAAAAGAAGAGTATATATTGATTAATATGGACGAGCTCCATGTAGAAGTTGTATCATCTAAGAATGAACAGAAATTTCAAAAAGAAAGGTATGAATATTGAAAGATCAATCAAATACTTTAACGACGAATGGTTTTCGGGTGATCTTTTGATTGAAGAATTGCTGCTTGTAAAAGTAAAATCATTACAACAAGCCTCATATAAACTAAATGAGGAAATAAATTTTGAAATTAAGAATGAAACATAAGCAACTAAATTTGAAAACACTTCAGGGTCATTGTTCGAATTTAGTAATACAATTTGGGTCATTACAACTTGTTGTATTGGATTGCAATATAGTGTTGACATTACCATTGAGTTTCTAAGCTAAACCTCTCAACCAAATGAGATGTAAGGAGACATAGAAGAATTGGGTCCTCTCATAATCATACAAAATGGTTCCTTTAACTTTGAGGAAGAAATAAAAAATCTGTTGACCGTTACAGTCGAGCCGGGGTCCTATTTTGAAAAGATAATTATTAAAAGACCAACTCTTACCATTGGTCGTACCCGTTCTAGCTGAACCCTATCTTAAACAATCAGGTTCGTTTACGTGTGATCTATATGGGAATGTGTAGTATGATCGAATGATTTCCTGAGATATGTACAGTTATAACTTGAAAAATAAAGCCGCGGTGTAGTAGTCACGACTGAACGTTATTAAAGTGGTCGAGAGGGCTAGTGATTGAGTTTACGCAAATAAATGACTGGTGTGTAATGATTGAATTCGCATGATAGCTTGACAGGTGGTTAAAAGAGAAGTAAAGAATAGGAGAATAATCCAAAAACAGAGTAGTGGCGAACAATTTCTATAACCGTCAGGACATGGGAAAAATCTAGAATGGCTGGATTAAGGCTATAAATTGAAGAAGATCGTAACAGAACTTTCATCTCATACCAAACACAAACAAACCAAACTTATCTTTCAATTATCCTTTAATTATCTTGTCAAATTACATTCCTTAGTATAATATTTACTTTCCAAGCTTGCCATTTACATTCCAAAGTGTAATTCGTAGTGGTAACCAAGTAGTTGGAAACTTTTAACGATAATCTCGAGTCTAAGCTCCTGCGCTGGATTCAGTTCATCGATCGAAAAGGTACTCTTCAGCTGTTCTCTGCGACTGACTGTAAGAATCTCTTTCCTATTTTATCTAATATGTATTGAAAATTCCTTTCGTATGGAAGGCAAAGGAGTAACCCATCTTTAGAGGATGAACCCCACCCTCTGACTATCACTTGATTCATTTACATATTGAGCGAGTGGCTGAATAGGCGGCCGATTTCTCCATATCTCGGTCATACCCTGTGTTTACCTATCTTGGTGCTCAAGGTCATTGTTGTTCGGTTCGAATTGGAGCCGTAAATCCAATTCTGGCATGCCCGCACATTGTTTGAGAAAAATAATGGTTGAACAATTTTCTGGCACACTCAGTGGGACCATGTTTATCGATTATTGGTTTGTTTGTCATAAAAAATGCAAGGAGAAGTGACCGAATTGCCAGGACCGAACTTGCGACGCCAACCGCGCCACCTCTAGGTGATGACATGCAATGATGATATGCAAGCTTGGGCACCCCCAGAGGGGCTTAATTTGATTGCTAGCCTGACCAAAAATCAAGTTGGACCATCCACGTCTCATGCCGTACTCCCAGACAAAGTATCTGTTGTGCTTCAGATGTTCAAATGAGTATCCAGATGGTACAGGAGTATGAAAGGGTCCAGGTGGAACAGTTCTGCATCCAGGACGAGATCACCAACCATTACATGGCCAGTTAGACTGAAGTTATTCAACAATTTGGCTGTGATAATAGAGCGGACACTGCCCACGTCCCAACATAACAAGAGTTCGATCGGTACTGCAGTCCCATTACTACCCCCATGCCGCTAATACAACGTAACTCACCACCAACCCCTCTGGAGGTCAGGAACGCGCCACCCCCTATGGAAGTTAGGCGACCTGAACAGGAGGCCAGATAATTTATGCCTGAAAACAGAAATCATGGACCTCCAGTTGGATTCAATCCACTGTAAGGCCCTAGATTTTAAGATAATCCTAATCATTTTGGGCTAGATCAAATGCCGGTCATAGAACCCCAACGGATCGATTGAGATAAGATAATGCAGCTTGTTCAAGAAGTTGCTACCCAGGTGTTAGGCCGTAACACTATCCCATTTATCACAAACCCTACCCAGAGTGGGTAGATCGGCAACATCCCTTGTTGATGAATTATCAACTGGATTTTCTTTTTTGCTTTTTTACTTTTTTTTTTATTATTTTTTTTTATGATGGACACAGGTAGTCGACTATCGAATACGTTGGCCGATTCACCATGCAATGTGGTGAGTTAGCCAATATTGATTATTATAAGTTGCAATTATTTGGTCATTCGCTCATGTTGCGGCCTTCACATGGTATTGAAACTTACTACCTGATTCGATGCACGTTGGCGGGAAATGGAAGAAAAATTCCATGCCCACTTCTTCTTTAGAAATCAAAGATAACCATGGCTGATCTTGCATGGTTTTGACAGTTGCATGAGGAACCATGCGACATTTATATTATGCGATTTAAGTGGGCAAAAAGCCACTGTAAAATAGTCATGATTGAGGTCGAATTTGTGCAACTCCCACAAGACGGTCTAGAGTACAAGCTCCGTAAAAAGTTTATTGCCATGGAGTTTGTGGGCTTATATGACCTGAAAAAAAAGGTCTCTTGCTATGAGGAACTACTCCAAGAAGGTGCTAGATGAGAAAATTCATTATTAGGGACGTACTACAATGACCGTAATTTTGAAATTATAATTGTTGCAGTAGTAGCCAAAAAGTCGTTAGTATGTTTGGCGTTAGTCAAAGCGGAAACGATCACCACAGCCACACAGAAGGCTAAGAAGTGTATACACTCAATATCACGCGAGCTAAAGAAATTTTGACATATTGTTGGCTGAGAAGTTCATCAAGGTCCCTATAAATCATAAAGTACCTTTGGCCGATGAACTGCAAAAGATTGAATATTGTAAATGGCATGGGTCTCGATCTCATTCCACTAACAAATGTGTTATTTTCAGGAATGTCATTCAGGACCACATTGACCGTGGGCTACTAAAGTTTTTAGAGAAGAAAAGGAGGAGATGCTGATCGATACCGACCCATTCCCAGCTAATTGTGGAGGTAAACATGATCACGACTAATATGAGGGATCATCTGAAAGTAAAGGTTGATCTCAGCTTGAATGGTCCACTAGGAATGACCGACCAACTTGTGCGAGGGCATCATTGGTTTCCTCAAAATGATCAGTCGACCACTATCAAAGGGAGGCACTAACAACACCTAGGTTCTTAGATTTGCGATCGATGTGTGCGAGAAATGACATCCCAATCAGAACAGCCTCCCGAAAGAGAGAGAATACCCCAACAATGGTCGAGGCAAGTATTGGTTGACATACTCAGCCTCTAATCGCCGTTCACATTAGGGACCGCCCTTAACAAGGATAGTCAAGCCTCCTACCACACGGGAGGGAGTATGGAAGTGAGTTGTTCATATGAAGTTTCTAGCAATACCAGAAGCTCTGACGAAGACTTAGAAGCGCCAGTGGTAGAGATAGAGAGCTACTACAAGAAGAGAGATGGGAGAGGAAAGAGAGCTCCTTTGATAGAAGGCCAAACTCCCCCCCCCCTCCCCCCCATTTTGGAAGGTCCCCATGCTTGGAGAGAAAGTGGCAGTAAACGCGGTCAAAGCTGTGATACCAGTCGCAAAGTGAAAAAGCCAAGATCTACGCGATGACATGGCTTCCCCAGAAGATCTTAAAGAGGACGATAGTGGTAGTAACATGTCAAATTACCTTAGCAAAGATTGCTTCTTGATAGAAGAGTGGTTGGCTCAAGAACTCTCATCGACCGCAGAGGCTCAAGAAAATTTCCCGACTGTCGAACTCGTGGCCCAAAGGTACCCTAGTCAGGTTGAAAAAATCAAGTCTGACATACTAGGGGGCAAGGTTTAAGTGGTAGTATTGTGTTTGCTTCGCTGTCGCTAGTGAGTTTCCATTATAATATGGTTTTCATGTTCCCATCTAACTTTTAAGCAGCCCACTCAACCAAACACAATGCTAGGGGATGTAGAAGAACATGCTTATCCAATAATCATACACAACATGCCACCTTTTCGTTTGAAGAAGGTAAAGAAGATGAAGCTAGGATTGACAAATCCCCACAACTCAACACAGTCACTATGGCGACCGATGGTGCATCTGAAAGGATGAGCTATAAATGTCCTAGAGGTTGGGGGGGGGGGGGGTGAATAGGACAATACAAAATATTTCGATATAATGTGGAATAATTAAACAATACTCTTAATTGCTTAGAGTATTGAAATCTTTATTTCAAATAGTTCGTAGGACAATCTTCACCTAAAATTTAGGTAGGACAACCTTATTTCACGACGTCTTTGAGATCAAAATATCAAACTTAGAAAGAGACAATCAATCATAAGGAAAGCATATAAAGAATTAAACAATCACCACAATGCACAAGGAGTTATAGTGGTTCGGTGCATAAACCCCACACCTACTCCGCTCCCAAAATTACTACCCTCGTAATTTTGGCTTTCACTATTTCAAGGTTTTCACAGGGTCACCTTAACAACTTGATACAGTTTTTGTGATTTTCGCAGGCTATCACAACAAAACCCTCTTTATGATTTTCACGGGCTCACCACAAAAGAACCTGCTGAGATTTTCGAGTTATCTCAGAAAAACCCAAAATGAAATGAAAGTAAATATAGTAACTGCATCTCGACGAAGTAGTGACAAATCTAGCTTGGGATATATCAAAATTCACACAGAAAAATTTAAAAATCTTACTCTTACTCCATATTTGTAAGGGGAGAATCTTCAAAATCTAAAGAAGAAATTATGAAGTAAAGAAGAATGAAAAATCATTAAAAAAAACTTCTAACCCAAAAACTAATACCAACTACTATAAATATCAAAGGAAAAATAATAATCCTCCTCTAGCAGATATGTAACGTCTTGGAAAAATCCGTATAAAGACCCGAGTACCACCTCAGGCAGAAATCCCTAAGGACCGTATTTTGTAGAAATTAGACAAAGATTAAGTAAGTACTAAACTAAATTAATCGGTGGATTTAGCTCGAACCACTATCTATACAAATGGCAAGACCTGAAACCATTAAAAATCATTAACTCAACATTACTTAAAAACCTAAAAGAAAAATCAAAACCCAGTTGCTCTCGGGAACACATTAAAACTCTATACCGGACCTGGACCGCACGTCGAAAGTCCGATGACCACAAAATTATATGGTAATGACCGCCTTATTGGGCTTGACAACCATCACGGGAATCGAGCCTAAATAGTATCCAAAAATGCACAACTTGAGCCTTGAGCGAAGTGTGTGAGAAATGCGAATATCTTTAGAAAGTGAACCAGAACTTAAGTAAATTGGGCCGTTCACTTGCAGGTGAAATTAAAGACTTCAGACTGTCAGATTCTGACCAAACTTCACCTATGGATCAGGGAAATTTCTCTATACACATCTGTGTACTTGTGGCCTTGATCGAGTTACGATGACTGTTGATCTGATACAGTCCGTCACAGTTGATCGGCCTATCCAAAC
>JAJHSJ010000008.1:33985564-34085564 GCA_021015155.1 Magnolia officinalis
CTAAACCAAAACCAAAACCTATAATCTAAACCCGAACCCATTCTCAAATCCTATAACCTAAACCTATGACCTATATCCTAAACCAAAACCTATAACCTAGACCAAAACCAAAACCTATAGCCTAAACCTAAATCAAAACCTATAACCTAAACCTAAACCTTAACCTAAACCTATAACCTAAACCAAAATCAAAACCTATAGCCTAAACCCGAACCCTTTCTCAAATCCCGAGACCTATAACTTAAACCAAAACCAAAACCTATAACCTAAACTCGAACCCATTCTCAAATTCCAAAACCTATAACCTAAACCGAAACCTTAACCTAAACCTATAACCTAAACCAAAACCTATAACCTAAACCAAAACCAAAACCTATAACCTAAACCAAAACCTGAACCCATTCTCAAATCTTATAACCTATAACCTATAACCTATAACCTAAACCAAAATCTATAACCTAAACGAAAACCAAAATCAAAACCTATAGCCTAAACTTAAATCAAAACCTATAACCTAAACCTAAACCTTAACCTAAACCTATAACCTATAACCTAATTCAAAACCTAAACCTAAACCTATAACCTATAACCTAAACCAAAACCTATAACCTAAACCAAAACCAAAACCTATACCCTAAACCCGAATCCATTCTCATATCCAAAAACCTATAACCTAAACCTAAACCTTAACCTAAACTTGAAAACCCAAACTTAAACCTAAATTTGAAAACCCAACCTAATCTCAACTCCCTAACCAAAACCTAAACCTAAACTTGAAAACCTAATTTAAAACCCAATCCCGAACCTGAACCCGATTTCTAAAACCTAAACCATAACCCATTCTCAAATCCTATAACCTAAACCTATAACCTATATCCAAAACCAAAACCTATAACCTAAACTAAAACCAAAACCTATAGCCTAAACCTAAATCAAAACCTATAACATAAACCTAAACATTAACCTAAACCTGTAACCTATAACCTAAATCAAAACCTAAACCTAAGCCTAAACCTATAACCTATAACCTAAACCAAAACCTATAACTTAAACCAAAACCAAAACCTATAGCCTAAACCCGAACCTAAACCTAAACCTTAACGTAAATGTATTCTCAAATCCCTAAACCTAAACCTACACCTAATCCTAATCTCAACTCTCTAACCTAAACCTAAACCTAAACTTGAAAACCCTAACCTAAGCCCGATCTTGAACCCGAAACAGATTTCCTAAACCAAAACCTTAACCTATTCTCAATTCCCTAAACCTTAACCTAAATGTATTCTCAAATCCCTAAACCAAAACCTACACCTAATCCTAATCCCAACTCCCTAACATAAACTTAAACCTAAACTTGAAAACCCAAACCTAAACCCAATCCTGAATTCGAATCTGATTTCCTAAACCTAAACCTTAACCTATTCTCAATTTCCTAAACCTTAACCTAAATGTATTCTCAAATCCCTAAACCTAAACCTACACCTAATCCTAATCTCAACTCTCTAATCTAAACCTAAACCTAAACTTGAAAACCCAAACCTAAACCCGATCTTGAACCCGAACCCGATTTCCTAAACCTAAACCTTAACCTATTCTCAATTCCCTAAACCTTAACCTTAATGTATTCTCAATTCCCTAAACCTAAACTTACACCTAATCCTAATCTCAACTCCCTAATCTAAACCTAAACCTAAACTTGAAAACCCAAACCTAAACCCGATCCCGAACCCGAATCCGATTTCCTAAACCTAAACCTTAACCTATTCTCAATTCCCTAAACCTTAACCTAAATGTATTCTCAAATCCCTAAATCTAAACCTACACCTTATCCTAATCTCAACTCTCTAACCTAAACTTAAACCTAAACTTGAAAACCCAAACCTAAACCCGATCTTTAACACGAACCCGATTTCCTTAACCTATTCTCAATTCCCTAAACCTTAACCTAAATGTATTCTCAAATTCCTAAACCTAAACCTACACCTAATCCTAATCTCAACTCCCTAACCTAAACCTAAACCTAAACTTGAAAACCCAAACCTAAACTCGATCCTGAAACCGAACCCGATTTCCTAAACCTATAAACTAAACCTTAACCTATAACTTATAACCTAAACTTATAACCGATAACCTAACCTATGGATTTTACTATAGTTTAGAAGATTTGTAGGTACATATTTTATTTCTTTATATATAATTGTTTTTTTTCAGCTCTTTCTTTTTTTTTGGTCTTTCTTCCTTTTGAGATGTGTACAAAGGCATGCTTGTTTGATTGTGTCTACAATTGTTGTTTTATACAGGCTGACAAGCTAAAGAAGTTAGTAGATGATGAAATTCATTTTCTCAAGGGAAGGGTTTTGAAACTTGAAAGTGATATTGTGTCGAAGTCTACAGAAGTTACTTATGCAGTTTCAAGGAAAGAAGAAGCTGTATCTTCTATGTTTGCTGAACTTGATCGTCTGAAGAAAGAAAATTCTGTAAAAGCGCGAGCATTGTTTAATGCATGAGGGCACGCCTTAGTTGTAATTCTTATGATAGGTTGAGCAAAGTGAAGTATTATTTATTTAGAAATGTGAATGTAGGATGTATGATAGATTTGATTGCTATTGTAACAAATGCATCATTTTTTTTGTTTGATTGCATTAAGCTTAGATGAGTTATCAATCATAGCAGGTTTTTGCAATGAAAACAGGAAAAATAGCTACGAAATATAATTTGTAGCGGTAGCAATTACTATCCATAGCTACGGATATAATCCGTAGCTATTGGTATATAGCTACGGACTATATCCGTAGCTATTGGTATGTAGTGTCGCAAATATGGCAAACATTTGCTATTGGTATATAGCTACGGACTATCTATTGCTACGGATTATATCCGTAGCTATTTCTTATAGCCGTAGCTATTGTTCCATATAGCTCGGAGAATATCTGGAGTGAATTGGGTATATTGCTACGGACAAAATCCGTAGCTAATTCGTCTATTGCTACGGATATTGTCCGTAGCTAAAGGTATCTATTGCTACGGACAAAATCCGTAGCTAATTGTATCTATTGCTACGGATATTATCCGTAGCTAGACCTTTAGCTACCCCACCAATTGCAACGGACGTGTCACGGACCAGATCCGTAGTAAAAGGGCTTTTGCTACGGATCTAGTCCGTAGCCTTTGCCCGTTTTTCTTGTAGTGTCCACTCTCGGCGGACGCACTCAACCCTTGAGTGTACCGGATTTCACTAATGGAGTTTCAAATTAGGTTTACCTCAAACCAGTACAACCTACACAAGTTATCTAAGATGTCTCTATGAGACACAAGTTTATGCCCCACACAGGAGTAAGGGTCAACACACAACACTCAGGTTTTATGCCCTACACAAGAGCAAATGATCCACACAAGGAACCTAAGGTTTTAGGCCACACAGGCCAGGGATCCACACAAGGAACCTAGAGTTTATGCTCTACACAAGAGCAAAGGTCAACACATATCACCTAGGTTTTAGGCCACACAGGCCAAGGATCCACACAAGGAACCTAGAGTTTATGCCCTACACAAGAGCAAAGGTCAACACACAACACCTAGGTTTTAGGCCACACAGGCCAATGATCCACATAAGGAACCTAAGTTTATGCTCACCAAGAGCAAGGGTCAACACAAATCACCCACACGTATTCTCCCGTCGGAGACCTCCTATGAGGACTTGAAAGGGGTGAGAATCACCTGTGACCCAATCTTACACAAAGGAATGATCAGCAGGGTTTATGGACTCTAATGACTTATAAATAAGTAGATAAGCCCCATTAAGCACGTTGATGAAGATCTCCTCCTTTGATGATAAAGAATCTTCAGCTCCCTTGAACCGTAACACTTATGATGCTCCAATGTAAGGTGACGGGTTGGGTCAAGGTTATGTTGGAACCTACTCTATTAAATATTTTTCTATTTTAGAGATAGAGTGATTCTAAGCATTCAAGCATTCAAGGTATCCCAGCTCAATGATTTGCCATTAAGGTGGTAGCTGGATGATCCTTGAATGCGAAAGTTCGTTCCCCAATCCACTCTATTGAATATCAATGATGAGGGTGGGTTGGAGGATGAACTCCCATGAGAAAAAGATCTTAGGGTAAATAGTATGCAGGACTCTCTCAAGGCTCTCTATTTTCTCACAACAACAACCAATAACAAGCTCTCCTTAAATAGGCAAAGAAATCCAACGGTAATAAAATAGTCAGATTTTTGACAGAGTTCGATATCGTCGATCCATCTTCAATATCATCGAGCATATACTTTCAAAGACATCGACGGATAGATCGATGATATGAACTCTTCTGACAATTACAGTTGAATATCTTATACACAGATCGATCATATCGAACATGCTTCGATGTCATCGGATTTTGAACTTCGATTTCATCAACCCATGGTTCTGTTCCTCGACAATGAAAAACTGAAGAAGCAGGCTAAGACTTGAGACAACAACTTCGATATTATCGAGCCTCCCATAATGACATCAGATTTCAAATATCGATGATATCGATGATTAGTTCAATTCATCGATATTTTATAAAAGATTTTCCTATAAGCTCGCTGGACACTCCATTGTCCTAATTCGATGATATCGACCTATATTCGATATGATCGATATTTGAATATCGATATTATCGCGAGAGTCTCGATTCCTCGAATTATTTAAGGAGGATTTACCTAAAAAGCTTGTTGGACAGTTTGGTTCGAAATAGATAACCCATCGATATCATTGGAGTTTGAATTCCGATGATATCGAGGCATCCTTCGAGTCATTGCAAATGCATGATTTTCCTTAGAAGCTTGCTGGACACAAACAGACAAGAATTCGATTATATCAATCCGTCTCGATGATCTCGAAATTTGAATGTTGATGATATCGATGATATCGATAGATTCATCGATAGTTTTATCGAGAGATCAAGTTGGTTGCTGGACACAAGTAGTCCTCAATTCGATGATATCGATTGTATTCCGAGGACATCGATAGCTGGTGTTCGATCTCATCGAGGTGGTCTGATGTATCGATAAAAGCTGAAAACTTAGAGATTTTCCTGATTTTCAAAATAGTTTTCATACTTTAAACCCTATGTTGTTCTATCCATTTTAAAGGATTTTATGTACCTGGGTGTTTTCGGACATGGGATGTGAGGCTAAGTTTACTTTTGATGAGTTCGGAGCACACATCCAGTTGAGGCAGACGCTTGAATGATCTTCCTATGAGTCTCACTTGACTTGCTGACTCAACACTCATGTTAATTGACAAACTAGGGCACTTTTAGTGTATAGGTCGAGTATCGATGTCGACTATGAGTATGCGATAAAATAGCTTCATGATACATGCCCATACGCATCATCTGTATGCTTGTTATGAGATGGGCAGATTGTTTATTGAGATTCCCTGATAGGCGGAGTTGTCCCACATGAGCGAATGGTACACACAGGATTGATGCATGACTGGATTTGTGACTCATGTATCTTGCATTATATGTTATGATTGGATACCGAAAATCTTTTCTTTACATGGAGTGCTATAGATGCCCCTGGGTGAAATTCCCTAAACCCTCCAATGTCTAGACCGAGTGGATACATGAGCGCTAAGTGCCGATACGAGGAGGCCATGCTTCTCACTGTGTCATGGTCGGTTGGAAGGGGGTGCGGCCTTACCCGCCCGAGAGGAGGGGGCAAAGCTAGGATGAGTTTGACCAGCTCGAGGAATGGGTCCGTTATTGACGAGTCGTGCCCGATATTGGCAGGCAGATAGTGAGGTCTCTTCCACTCACTTTGTTGCACACGATGTGGTGACAATCTGGTTTGGAGTGTACTAGACCCTTATGATTATCTAGAGAGAACTGTACTGATATATGATGCTCCATAAATGAGCTGGTTTGATATGTGGATTGGTATGCTTGAGCTGCATCTTGCACATGACATTGCTATGTAGGCCTTGCATTGCATCGCATTGCCTTGGTGTGGCCGACAACTTTTATGCCTTGTATCGCATAGCCTTGGTACAGCTGATAATATTCATGGACTCGCCAGCATATTCCGCATTACTTTGATATTGCATACTTGCATTGCTACCTTGCGCACACACTTTCACCAACCTCTAAGATTTCTATAAGCTTATGCACGATTGATGCATGCAGGTGACGCTAAGTCATAGCTAAGCGGAAACAGGAGCGTGCCACAGAGCTTTTGGAGTTTCTATCATTATTATCTTTGTATTTCCCTTTATGCGCATTGTACTTAAAGTTTTGATTATAGTGGATATGTGGTGATGTTTCTGGTTGTTGTTGTTTGTGGATTATGCTTTTGGTTATGTTCCTTATGAGATAAATTGTAAGACCCGACCTCAGTTCCTGTGTGTGCATGTGTGTGTAGGTATGCATTTTGTTTCCCTTCGCTCCGTGGTTATACCGGTAGAATCCCGGTGACCCGCAGCCCTCGGATAGTGTTTGCAGCCATCCTTAAGTTTGGTCATATTAACCCAACTCGGATTGGCCTAAGACCTATGCCATCTTGTTCGCATCGTTGTTGCGTTTTAAACGATGCGTCTTGTGCGTCCATCCGATGTATAGATCAAAAGTTATGTACATTTCATTGTATGATCCTTAATCATGTGACCCACTTAGGTGTAGTGCATGTGGACCCCCACCCTTAACACAAGTTCCAATGCAACACTACACACCACCAAAATTCCATAACTAACACTACCCACCCCACACACACCACCCAAGAGCTAACCCTACCCTACAACTTTATTTTCTCCTCCCATAGGCAATCATTGCCTTTCTTACAAAAAAAATCATTACACACACACACACTCTCTCTCTTTATCTCTCTCCCTCCTTTTCATTTTCTCTCCATGCTAGTAAACTCCTCTCCCAACGTCCCATATTCCCCCATTTCTCCAGCCCTCAAAGCTCCAAAATCCCTCCAATCTCACCCTTAAAAACTCATCTCAACCATCAAATCCTCTTCCTTGGACCAAGATCTACATGGTGTGGAAGGTTGAGAGCTTGGCTTGCATGTGGGTGACTATAACTTGCTGATTTCCTTTTCATCTCTTGATCCTTTTATTTATTCATGAATGGAACATATGGGACCCACCAATCCATGGTGGGGATCCCATTTGATCCCATGGATGTGGCCCTTGGCCCATCCTACATGCATGTAATGTTCCATGATGGGGCCATTCTCCATGGACCCCATCATGATGTATCTCATGATCTACACCATTCTAAGGTCATCTAGACCTTAAACATCATGTTGGGATGGCATCCCAACCATCTATTGTGGTTATAGGCCATGCATATGATAGATTTATGTTAAAAGTGTAAATCAATGTAGATGTATGAGTGTGATTGTTCTTGGGAGGGCCCATTAGTGGTGGAGCCCTATTCCCATGTCTAGATTGTCTTTCTCTCTCTCTCTTTTCTCTTATTTTGGATGATGATATGTGTGGTCCACTTGGTGGGCCTGTGACGTCTAGAAAATCAAGCAATAGTGGGACGCCCCTACCACGCTTTTTATGATTTTGGGTGCCTTATTTGATGCATGAAAGTGTCTTGGCTTGAGGCCTTGATCTGGATATTTGTGGGGCCCACTAAGGAAGGTCACACCTCTTTTTATTTGCTATAATTATCTAGTCATGGGCTGGTATGTCCAACCATATATGGTTGTCCAGAAATCTGGACTGTTTGCATGGACCGTTGTAGTTGATGTTTGGCATGGGATTGGTCTATGATTTCCACTATTTTTCTTCTTGTTGTGGGGTGTATGTTGAGGGAGTGGACCCCACCTTGAAGTGTGATGGATCACACCTCAGATTGTCCATGCAATGACACCCAAAAATGAGGTCCATAGGGGGGGTGGGTGGTCCACCTTGCTGGACCATCCAACCCTATAAAATGAGGGGAAAACACAAATTCCAGCTTGATTTCTTGAGGGGTGGGCCACTTTTGTGGACCCTACCTTGTTCTATTTCATGAGAAAAATATCAAACATTCATCCCTCCCCTCTTAGGCAAAGTTTGGGCCCACTTTTTGGGGTGAGCATTTTATGGACAACAACCTTTTTGTGTAGCAGATTTTTATTCTCTACCTTGTTGTCCATGAAGTTCCTCCATGATTTACTTGGGTTTATGGCTTCCCTAGTAGCCCATCTTGTGGCCCATCATGTTGGGACCCATCTTGGGGATGTGGGCCACCAATTTCACCTCAGAAAAATGATGTATGGCTGCTAGAATGGCAGCCCATAACTGGACGTTCTAGCAGGGCTGGCATCCAGCCATGGGCTGACCGTCCATCCTCCTAAGGCCCATTATGATGTATGTTTCATCCATGCCACCATCCACATTGTGGACCCCATGTGTGTGGCCCATCTCCCATGTGGGATGTCCACATGTGGGACCCACCTTGATGTGTTTAAAAGGGGGGACGTCCCAGCCCCTTGGACCGTCCACCCTGGGACGCCCAGCCCATTGAGCTGCTGCTGGACGTCCAGTCCAGCAGCATGGCCCACCTGATTTATGTATTTTATCTACTCCTTTCATTTGGTGGGACCCTCTGTGACATGTGTGAGTCACCAAGGATTAAAATAATGGCATAAATTAATTATTATTGAATTTCCAGCAAGCCCAAATAGCGGGTGGGCTGAAATTTCAGCAATAGGCCCAAAGTCACTGCCTATAAATGTATGTTCTGGGGCAGCATGGCCCACCAGATTTGGGGATATTTTTATATATATCTTGCCCTATTTCTAATAAGGTTTTGGGCTTAATTAGTGAATACTTAAGGTCCACTTTAATTGGGTTTTCATTGGACCAATATTCATAGTTATTTGTTGGGTCCCCTAGGCCCATTGTCCTGGAACTTTCTTGATAGGCCCCTAACCTTTGGGCCTATATTTAACATACTATTGTGATGGGTTTCATGGGCCAAAATGCTCAAGTAGTTGGGCCCTTGGTTGCCCATTAAATTAACCCCATACTTGGGCCACGATGTGAGGCCCAACTCACTTGTTTCAAACATAAAGATTGCCCATATGGTTGGAATAGCGGGCTACCCATTTGGCCCACCACAATAAGTGGGCTCATGATCTTTATGGTTGGGCCTAAGCCTTGCTTGAGGGCCTACCATATTCCTATGTGTTGGTTTTGGTGTATAGCCCACTAGGCCATGGATTGCTTAGACCTTGGGCCTTGCTTTATATACGTATAGGTAGCAGGCTACTTTTTGGGACCCAGTTGAGGTTGGATGTCCTCCTTGGTGGCCCTGAGGTAGGCCCATAGGGTTGTTATAGGTGGTTGAAGGCCCACCTTGGACCCTTATTAGGATCACTTCTTCCTTGGGCCTTCATGACCCTCTTAGTTCATGGGCTACCCCAAAGTATTGGGCCCCCACTAGAGGACTTCTTCTTAGAATACATGTCTATGTATCTAGACCTTGTCCCTCCTTGGGAAGGAGGAATATGTTCCATGTCATCATCGCCAAGTAGCATACTTACACCATTATGACCCATATGCATCATCTGCGTGAATGGATTGCATTGTGTGTGGTCATTGGGTTGATATGATTGAGGGATGAAGTTTATCCCCTTGTGCACATTGAGTGCTTGAAGCTAGTGCATGATCTATATGCGTAACTCATGCATTGGTATCACATTTGATGATGATACTGCCCTTGCTTCATTAGGGCCTTTCCTCTACAGGGACATTCATGGATGGCCGTATGTGTAGACACCGAAAATGTTACTTGAGCATATAGGGTGCATAGGATGCCTATGGGTGAAATTCCAAAACTTCCATGGTACCAAGGATCTGCCCTAACGCCGTGATAGAGTAGAAACTATGAGAAAACGAGGGCCTTATACCATTAGGCCACGACTCCCACTGTCGTGTAGTCAGTTGGGTAGGGGTGTGGCCTTACCCACCTGATGTAAGGAGGCATCGTTAGGCTGAGTCTGACCAGCTCGTTAATGGGTCTGCTACCGTTGAGCCTGGTTGGTGATTGGCTGTCCACAGGCGGGTAGTGAGGTCTCTTACGCTTGTTTGACTGTGCGGGTTTGGAGAGCGACAGTCATCCAATAGTGTAATTGACCCCGGTGATTTCCTTATGATGGAAATGTACTTGATATGTGGATTGAATATGACCACTGACATCACTTCACATCACATTCGCATCGGCTGTATAAGATGCATCGCCTTGGTATGGTGCCCAGTACTCATTGCATTGTATTCATGACAAGCCTCGGTAAGGCTAGTGATATTGTCATTGATCATGTTACCCTTCCTGTATCTCCTATTATTCTTCTGCGCACCATTGTCACACACCTTCACCACTTTCTAAGCTTCTATAAGCTTATGCACGATTGATGCGTGCAGTAGATCTTAGGTCAGCATCATAGCGGCAGAGCTTGGATTAGAGTTGAGCCGAGGACCCTCAGTGTTGAAGATCTTCTTCCTATTTCTTTCGTTATCAGATGTATTTCTTTTTAGCTACGTAATTATAAAAGTTTATTGGGTCCGTTGAGCGGAAAGGGGCCCATGACACATAATTCAAGGCTTCACACGTGAAAAAGCCTATTAAGGAGTTTTAGAGAGGTGCTTGGATTAAGGAGAGAGAGAGAAGGAACAGGTATTGGGAAGATGAGTTGTGTAGACCCAGGCGACTTAAGATGAGTTGCGCAGACCCGCACAACTCAAGATAAGTACTCAAGATGAGTTGTACGGACCCGCGCAACAAGGTACACTATATATGGGCGCAACAAGTATCCCCATAGCTCTATTCTTTGCATTTTTTGGATTCTTTCATGGTCTGACCTCCAATATATATATTCATTGAATGTCAGCTTAAGGCGATGATTTTGGACTAGCGCAACCCCTCTATCACTCCAACGGATGCAAAACATGTCGAAATGCTATTGAAATTGCCATTGGATTACTTCTTTTTTATGTCGTTGTGCTGGTTCATTATACTTTGTTTTAGAATCAAGGGAAACACGATGATATAATTGAAACTCAGAATGAATGAAATACTTTGTGATGATTGTTCTCTCATTCTTTCTTTGTTATTATTGAATGATAATTCCCATATCAAAATGCGTTTTGTTTCTTGTCGAAACAAGCACCAATACCCGGCACAGCCAGTGTCATAGGCTCTTCCTTCACGGCGAAACACACCACCCATTCCTATCCCTGTTCCAATGTAGGATGTATGAAATTCACCACTACCTTTGATTTTCAGTCGTCTTGAGTGTGTAAATAGGAACTTAATCCTGAAAGTGCCCTGGTTTGTCAATTAGCGTGAGTGTTGAGTCAGTAAGACAAGTGATCTCCATAGAAAGATCATTTAAGCGTCTGCCTCAATAGGATGTGTGCCCAAACTTGTAAAAGGTAAACTTAGCCTCACATCCCATGTCCCAAAACACCAGGTATATAAAAACCCTTAAAAATGGATAGAACAACTGAGGGTTTAAGGTGAGAAAACTATTTTGCAAAATCAGGAAAATCTCTAAGTTTTCTACCTTTGTTGATTTATCGATAAGTGGTTCGATGAAATTGAATTTTTTTGTCGATGTCCTCAAAACTCACTTGATATTATCGAAATGAGGACTTCAGATGTCCAACAACCACAATGAATCTTGGACTGAATTATCGATGAATTGATGACATGTCCAATATCATCAGTTTTGAATCTCGAGTTCATTGAGACGGCTCGATAAAATCAACATTTGGTCAGTTGTGTCCAGAAAGCAATTAAGAAAAATCATGTGATTTTCGATATCTCGAAGAGAGCCTCGATTTCATCGAAATTCAAACCTTGATGATATCGACTGACCTTTGATGATATCGGATTAGGACACAAATCTGACCAAAAAGCTTTCAGGTAAATTCATTTAAGTATCGAGGAGCTCTCGAGGATATCGATATTCAAATATCGATCATATCGAGACCAGGTCGATGTCATCGAAATAGGACACAAACTGTCCAACAAGCTTATAGGAAAATTCCTTGAAAATATCGATGAATCGAAACTGGTATCGATATCATCGACATTCAAATTTAGATGATATCAAGGGATGCTCGATCATATCAAATACTTGTTAAGTTTCAAAGGCAAGTCTGCTCTCATGTTTTCAAATGTCGAGGAATCGAACCTTGCATCGATGAAATCAGAGTTCGAAATCAGATGACATCGAAGATTGTTCGATATCCTCGACCAGTTGGCAAAAAGGGTCAAAAGCGCTTGACAGATTGAGTTCGTGTCATCGAGTAGCCATTCGATGGTATCGAGAGTATACGTCCGATGATATCGAAGCCTACTCGATGATATCGAACTCTGTAAAAAATATGATTGTTTTATTTCCATTGGAGCTTTTTGCCTATTTAAAGAGAGTTTGCCTTTGGTGGTTGGCAGAGAAAATAGATAGAGCTTTTGAGTGTTTAATCCAGATCATATACCCTAAGCCTTTTTCTCTCGTGCGAGTTCATCCTCCAATCCACCCTCATCATTGATATTCAATAGAGTGGATTGGGGAATGAACTTCCGCATTCAAGGATCCTCTAGCTACCACCTTAATGGAAAATCATTGAGCTGGGATACCTTGAATGCATAGATGATTAGAATCACTATATTTCTAAAATAGGAAAACATTTAATAGAGTAGGATTCCAACATAACCTTGACCCAATTTGTCGCTATACATTGGAGCATCATTTGTGTTGCGGTTCACAGGAGCTGAAGACTCTTCATCATCAAAGGAGGAGATCTTCATCAACGTGCTAAATGGGGCTCATTTACTTATCTGTAAGTCATTAGAATCCAGAGACCCTGCTGATCATTCATTTGTGTATGATTGGGTCACAAGTGATTCTCACTCCTTTCAAGTCCTCATAGGAGGCCTCCGACGGGAGAGTGCGTGGGAGTGCTGTGTGTTGACCCTTGCTTTGTGGAGAGCATAAACTTAGGTCCTTTGTGTAGGTCTTTGACCTGTGTGGTCTAAAACCTAGGTGCTGTGTGTCGACCTTTGTTCTTGTGTAGGGCATAAACTGTTAGGTTCCTTGTGTGGATCCTTGGCCTGTGTGGCCTAAAATTTGGGTGTTATGTGTTGACCCTTGGTCCTGTGTGGGGCATAAGCTTGTGTCTCGTGGAGGCATATTAGGTACCTTGTGTAGGTCCTAGAGTCAGCCTTGTGTAGGTTGTACTGGTTTGAGGTGAACCTGATTTGAAACCTCCGTTAGTGAGACCCGGTACACTTAAGGGTTGAGTGCGTCCGCCGGAAGTGGAGTAGACACGTAGTCGAACCACTATAAAAATGACTGTGTTTGGGATTGCTATTTACCTTTACCGCTTGTGTGATTTCTCTAAATGTTCTCATAATGCATGTTCACATGATTACCTAGAACTAATTAGAATCACATCTCACACACTGTCACATTCATCATGAACTATGTTGTACATCTTGTTTATGTTTTGAATAGTCTTATGATTGGATCCTCTATCTGGCTTGGAAGCCATTAGAGTTACATTGAAGAAATCCTGCTATTTGCATATTAGTTCAGGATAGGGGTTATAGGTTTTGAATCATCATAAAAATTTAAAAAGTCCTATTCACCCCCTCTAGGATATCTTGGCATATTCCCACTTCGACTAAAGTGGTCATTACTGCAATTTCAAATCCATGAGATCAAGAATCAATGGATACTGGGGGGTAGCCTTTGCCCATGAATCAACCTTATAATGAGGAGGAATATCAGGTTGATCTGGAATCACCTCCAATAGCTGTAATACAACATTGGGATTGTAATCAGATTGTTCAACTAGTACATGAATTAACAGGCCAAGTTCTCGGCTGAACTACTACTTTAGTTTATCACAAGCCTTATCCTGATTGGATTGGTCGACAATATCTGTTGTCGAGGAATTATTGACTAAATGTTACACTATTTACAGGTAATATCGGTAAATCAACCATAAAACATATAGCACTTTTTACCATACAATGTAGAGCATTGCCCAACAACGATTACTATAAATTACAATTATCGACCATTGACTAACTGGGGTAGCCTTTACTTGGTATTCAAATTTGTTGCCAAATTCCATACAAATTTGACATAAGATGGAAGATAAGTTTCATGCCCAGTTCTTTTATAAAGATAGGGAAATATTTTTGGCCTATCTTGTATATTTTCGGCAATTGCTAAGAGAATCGCCCAAAAATTATATGCTTGGTTTAAGAGAGCAAAAAGTCAATGCAAAGTAGTTACGACCGATGTAGAATTTGTCTAATTGGATTAGTATGGTCTATATTTTAAGCTTTGAAGCAAGTTTATCAGGATATAATTAACAAATCTCAATAATTTAACTAAAAAGGTATCTCGATATGAGGCTCTGCTTCAGGAGTCGATGCGACAAAAGAATATGTCAGTAGAGACATAATATTATGATCCTAATTATGATGTTGTAGTGGTTGAAGTTGTAGCTAAACAACCATTTATTTGCTCAACTTTAATTAAAACAAAGGCAACTACGCCTTCTAATCAGAAGTTCAACGGACGTACACCTTTGATATTACTCGGGCTGATGAAATCTTTGACATTATGCTAGCTGGAAAATTAATCAAAGTTCCTATTAGCCATAAGATATCGTCGACTGAGGAATTAAAGAAAATTAATTATTGTAAATGGCACAAAACTCGATCACATTCCACTAACAAATGCGTTGTTTTTAGGAACGTTATACAAGACAACATCGACCAATGATTGCAGAAGTTTCCTGAAAGAAAAAAAGAAGCAATTTTGATCGATGCTGATCTATTTTCAACTAATATGAAAATCATGTAGCCACCATTAATCCTCAGAAGTTGGTTCGGCCATGGCAAAAAATTGACATTGGAGCTCAAAAAGATTAAGTCGAGAAATGAGATGCTAAGAAGAAAATTATAAAGTCTACGAATACGGTCAATAAAATTGAAGTGTATCTAAAGGCGATAAACTTTACTTATAAAAGGACACACTTGTGTGAGCAATGAGTAAGGCCGGTCCGACTGAATATGCAAGCTTATCGAGCGTACTATCAACTAGAACTATTGTGTATTCAAAATATTGGAAAAGATAACTCTTCTATTTCTAGACAAATGATGATTAAACCTTGGGCTACTCAAGAGGGAGTTTGGAAAAGGCTACATCATTCAAAGTTTCCAATGGTCCTAGATGGATGACATATAGTCAAAAGCGAATTGTCAAAGGCAACGGGCAGCTATAAGAAGATAACTAGCTGATGTATGGGACGTACCTCGTATGAAGTTTACGCAAATACGATCAAGGCTGAAAATTTCAAGACCAAAAGAAGAGTATATATTGATTAATATGGACGAGCTCCATGTAGAAGTTGTATCATCTAAGAATGACAGAAATTTCAAAAAGAAAGGTATGAATATTGAAAGATCAATCAAATACTTTAACGACGAATGGTTTTCGGGTGATCTTTTGATTGAAGAATTGCTTGTAAAAGTAAAATCATTAGAACAAGCCTCATATAAACTAAATGAGGAAATAAATTTTGAAATTAAGAATGAAACAAATAAGCAACTAAATTTGAAAACACTTCAGGGTCATTGTTCGAATTCAGTAATACAATTTGGGTCATTACAACTTGTTGTATTGGATTGCAATATAGTGTTGACATTACCATTGAGTTTCTAAGCTAAACCTCTCAACCAAATGAGATGTAAGGAGACATAGAAGAATTGGGTCCTCTCATAATCATACAAAATGGTTCCTTTAACTTTGAGGAAGAAATAAAAAATCTGTTGACCGGTACAGTCGAGCCAGGGTACTATTTTGAAAAGATAATTATTAAAAGACCAACTCTTACCATTGGTCGTACCCGTTCTAGCTGAACCCTATCTTAAACAATCAGGTTCGTTTACGTGTGATCTGTATGGGAATGTGTAGTATGATCGAATGATTTCCTGAGATATGTACAGTTATAACTCGAAAAATAAAGCCGCGGTGTAGTAGTCACGACTGAACGTTATTAAAGTGGTCGAGAGGGCTAGTGATTGAGTTTACGCAAATAAATGACTGGTGTGTAATGATTGAATTCGCATGATAGCTTGACAGGTGGTTAAAAGAGAAGTAAAGAATAGGAGAATAATCCAAAAACAGAGTAGTGGCGAACAATTTCTATAACCGTCAGGACATGGGAAAAATCTAGAATGGCTGGATTAAGGCTATAAATTGAAGAAGATCGTAACAGAACATTTCATCTCATACCAAAACCAAACAAACCAAACTTATCTTTCAATTATCCTTTAATTATCTTGTCAAATTACATTCCTTAGTATAATATTTACTTTCCAAGCTTGCCATTTACATTCCAAAGTGTAATTCGTAGTGGTAACCAAGTAGTTGGAAACTTTTAACGATAATCTCGAGTCTAAGCTCCTGCGCTGGATTCAGTTCGTCGATCGAAAAGGTACTCTTCAGCTGTTCTCTGCGACTGACTGTAAGAATCTCTTTCCTATTTTATCTAATATGTATTGAAAATTCCTTTCGTATGGAAGGCAAAGGAGTAACCCATCTTTAGAGGATGAACCCCACCCTCTGACTATCACCTGATTCATTTACATATTGAGCGAGTGGCTGAATAGGCGGCCGATTTCTCCATATCTCGGTCATACCCTGTGTCTACCTATCTTGGTGCTCAAGGTCATTGTTGTTCGGTTCGAATTGGAGCCGCAAACATGCCCGCACATTGTTTGAGAAAAATAATGGTTGAACAATTTTCTGGCACACTCAGTGGGACCATGTTTATCGATTATTGGTTTGTTTGTCATAAAAAATGCAAGGAGAAGTGACCGAATTGCCAGGACCGAACCTGCGACGCCAACCGTGCCACCTCTAGGTGATGACATGCAATGATGATATGCAAGCTTGG
Organism: Magnolia officinalis; assembly: GCA_021015155.1. Classification (NCBI taxonomy): domain Eukaryota; kingdom Viridiplantae; phylum Streptophyta; class Magnoliopsida; order Magnoliales; family Magnoliaceae; genus Magnolia; species Magnolia officinalis. The sequence goes on from JAJHSJ010000008.1 coordinate 34,002,534, forward strand.
GCACCCCCAGAGGGGCTTAATTTGATTGCTAGCCTGACCAAAAATCAGGTTGGACCATCCACGTCTCGTGCCGTACTCCCAGACAAGGTATCTGCTGTGCTTCAGATGTTCAAATGAGTATCCAGATGGTACAAGAGTATGAAAGGGTCCAGGTGGAACAGTTCTGCATCCAGGACGAGATCACCAACCATTACATGGCCAGTTAGACTGAAGTTATTCAACAATTTTGGCTGTGATAATAGAGCGGACACTGCCCACGTCCCAACATAACAGGAGTTCGATCGGTACTGCAGTCCCATTACTACCCATGCCGCTAATACAACGTAACTCACCACCAACCCCTCTGGAGGTCAGGAACGCGCCACCCCCTATGGAAGTTAGGCGACCTGAACAGGAGGCCAGATAATTTATGCCTGAAAACAGAAATCATGGACCTCCAGTTGGATTCAATCCACTGTAAGGCCCTAGATTTTAAGATAATCCTAATCATTTTGGGCTAGATCAAATGCCGGTCATAGAACCCCAACGGATCGATTGAGATAAGATAATGCAGCTTGTTCAAGAAGTTGCTACCCAGGTGTTAGGCCGTAACACTATCCCCATTTATCACAAACCCTACCCAGAGTGGGTAGATCGGCAACATCCCTTGTTGATGAATTATCAACTGGATTTTCTTTTTTGCTTTTTTACTTTTTTTTTTTTTTTTTTTTTTATGATGGACACAGGTAGTCGACTATCGAATACGTTGGCCGATTCACCATGCAATGTGGTGAGTTAGCCAATATTGATTATTATAAGTTGCAATTATTTGGTCATTCGCTCATTGTTGCGGCCTTCACATGGTATTGAAACTTACTACCTGATTCGATGCACGGTTGGCGGGAAATGGAAGAAAAATTTCATGCCCACTTCTTCTTTAGAAATCAAAGATAACCATGGCTGATCTTGCATGGTTTTGACAGTTGCTCGAGGAACCATGCGACATTTATATTATGCGATTTAAGTGGGCAAAAAGCCACTGTAAAATAGTCATGATTGAGGTCGAATTTGTGCAACTCCCACAAAAAGGTCTAGAGTACAAGCTCCGTAAAAAGTTTATTGCCATGGAGTTTGTGGGCTTATATGACTTGAAAAAAAAGGTCTCTTGCTATGAGGAACTACTCCAAGAAGGTGCTAGATGAGAAAATTCATTATTAGGGACGTACTACAATGACCGTAATTATGAAATTGCAATTGTTGAAGTAGTAGCCAAAAAGTCGTTAGTATGTTTGGCGTTAGTCAAAGAGGAAACGATCGCCACAGCCACACAGAAGGCTTAGAAAGTGTATACATTCGATATCACGCGAGCTAAAGAAATTTTGACATATTGTTGGCTGAGAAGTTCATCAAGGTCCCTATAAATCATAAAGTACCTTTGGCCGATGAACTGCAAAAGATTGAATATTGTAAATGGCATGGGTCTCGATCTCATTCCACTAACAAATGTGTTATTTTCAGGAATGTCATTCAGGACCACATTGACCGTGGGCTACTAAAGTTTTTAGAGAAGGAAAAGGAGGAGATGCTGATCGATACCGACCCATTCCCAGCTAATGTGGAGGTAAACATGATCACGACTAATATGAGGGATCATCTGAAAGTAAAGGTTGATCTCAGCTTGAATGGTCCACTAGGAATGACCGACCAACTTGTGCCAGGGCATCATTGGTTTCCTCAAAATGATCAGTCGACCACTATCAAAGGGAGGCACTAACGACACCTAGGTTCTTAGATTTGCGATCGATGTGTGCGAGAAATGACATCCCAATCAGAACAGCCTCCCAAAGAGAGAGAATACCCCAACAATGGTCGAGGCAAGTATTGGTTGACATACTCGGCCTCTAATCGCCGTTCACATTAGGGACTGCCCTTAACAAGGATAGTCAAGCCTCCTACCACACGGGAGGGAGTATGGAAGTGAGTTGTTCATATGAAGTTTCTAGCAATACCAGAAGCTCTGACGAAGACTTAGAAGCGCCAGTGGTAGAGACAGAGAGCTACTACAAGAAGAGAGATGAGAGAGGAAAGAGAGCTCCTTTGATCGAAGGCCAAACTCCCCCCCCCCCCCCCCCCATTTTGGAAGGTCCCCATGCTTGGAGAGAAAGTGGCAGTAAACGCGGTCAAAGCTGTGATACCAGTCGCAAAGTGAAAAAGCCAAGATCTACGCGACGACATGGCTTCCCCAGAAGATCTTAAAGAGGACGATAGTGGCAGTAACATGTCAGATTACCTTAGCAAAGATTGCTTCTTGATAGAAGAGTGGTTGGCTCAAGAACTCTCATCGACCGCAGAGGCTCAAGAAAATTTCCCGACTGTCGAACTCGTGGCCCAAAGGTACCCTAGTCAGGTTGAAAAAATCAAGTCTGACATACTAGGGGGCAAGGTTTAAGTGGTAGTATTGTGTTTGCTTCGCTGTCGCTAGTGAGTTTCCATTATAATATGGTTTTCATGTTCCCATCTAACTTTTAGGCATGGCCTACTCAACCAAACACAATGCTAGGGGATGTAGAAGAACATGCTTATCCAATAATCATACAACATGCCACCTTTTCGTTTGAAGAAGGTAAAGAAGATGAAGCTAGGATTGACAAATCCCCACAACTCAACACAGTCACTATGGCGACCGATGGTGCATCTGAAAGGATGAGCTATAAATGTCCTAGAGGTTGGGGGGGGGGGGGGGGTGAATATGACAATACAAAATATTTCGATATAATGTGGAATAATTAAACAAATACTCTTAATTGCTTAGAGTATTGAAATCTTTATTTCAAATAGTTCGTAGGACAACCTTCACCTAAAAGATTTAGGTAGGACAACCTTATTTCACGACATCTTTGAGATCAAAATATCAAACTTAGAAAGAGATAATCAATCACAAGGAAAGCATATAAAGAATTAAACAATCACCACAATGCACAAGGAGTTATAGTGGTTCGGTGCATAAACCCCACACCTACTCCACTCCCAAATTACTACCCTCATAATTTTGGCTTTCACTATTTCAAGGTTTTCACAGGGTCACCTTAATAACTTGATACAGTTTTTGTGATTTTCGCAGGCTATCACAACAAAACCCTCTTTATGATTTTCACGGGCTCACCACAAAAGAACCTGCTGAGATTTTCGAGTTATCTCAGAAAAACCCAAAATGAAATGAAAGTAAATACAGTAACTGCATCTCGACGAAGTAGTGACAAATCTGGCTTGGGATATATCAAAATTCACACAGAAAAATTTAAAAATCTTACTCTCATATTTGTAAGGGGAGAATCTTCAAAATCTAAAGAAGAAATTATGAAGGAAGTAAAGAAGAATGAAAAATCATTAAAAAAACTTCTAACCCAAAAACTAATGCAAACTACTATAAATATCAAAGGAAAAATAATAATCCTCCTCTAGCAGATATGTAACGTCTTGGAAAAATCCGTATAAAGACTCGAGTACCACCTCAGCCAGAAATCCCTAAGGACCGTATTTTGTAGAAATTAGAAAAAGATTAAGTACTAAACTAAATTAATCGGTGGATTTAGCTCGAACCACTATCTATACAAATGGAAACACCCAAAACCATTAAAAATCATTAACTCAACATTACTTAAAAACCTAGAAGAAAAATCAAAACCCAGTTGCTCTCGGGAACACATTAAAACTCTGTACCGGACCTTGACCGCACGTCGAAAGTCCGATGACCACAAAATTATATGGTTATGACCACCTTATTGGGCTTGACAACCATCACGGGAATCGAGCCCAAATAGTATTCAGAAATGCACAACTTGAGCCTTGAACGAAGTATGTGAGAAATGTGAATATCTTTAGAAAGTGAACCAGAACTTAAGTAAATTGGGCCGTTCACTTGCAGGTGAAATTGAAGACTTCAGACTGTCAGATTCTGACCAAACTTCACCCATGGATCAGGGGAATTTCTCTATACACATCTGTGTACTTGTGGCCTTGATCGAGTTACGATGACCGTTGATCTGATACAGGTCCGTCACAGTTGATCGGCCTATCCAAACGCGCTGAAACTGCATCTTGGCTGACATCCATCATCAGGGAACTTGCTCCATGCCGTAGGTGAGTAATGGACCTCCAGATGAGCTTCGCTTGCCCGAAACAGATGCCCTTTGGATATAACCTAAGTATACCATGGCCCTGTGGCCATTGACATCAGTTTTGAGCCTATATAAGGCCCTTAAACCCCTCACTCCCATTCCATACGAATTTCTCTAACTCTAGGAGAGAGAAGAGAGAAAAGAGGAGAAAAGAGTGAGGAGAAGAGAGTGAGTTTGGGAGATCGTTGCTGGGATCACTCCCACTACTCCACGCATTGAATCGTCGCCCCACCATCGTTACACGAACCATTCCAACGACGATTTGGGTAAGAAATCCAAACCCAAATTCCATAGTTAAGGTATAGCATAGTCATTTGTCAACCTAACTAACGGATTTCCTGATTTAGGTACCGTTGTGTTGTATTTGGGAATGTAGGATACGAACCAAGTTTGTAATGAGTATATCGATGAAAGGTGCGGACTATAAACATTTAGGTTATAGTTTTCAAGGCTTTCAATGTCAGCAATGATTTATGTCTGACTTGATTATTGCCATATGATCTTAGTTACGACGTATTCGATAAATTATACATGTGTATGAACTATGTGAATATATAATGCATTCCATGTGTTTGTTGAAATGTTTGAATGAACTTGCAATTATGATTTGAGCTTGCCATGACTATTAATCTAGAATTCATGTTTGTTGTATGTGTGACAATCTCTTTGTGAAAGGATTTGCCATAATATATGTTGTAACTACTTTTGTCTATGTATGCAGTAATGTGTAGTCTAAGTGTTTGATAAAATGTCTGAATGAGAAATTATTTGATGAATTGTATTTGATAAGGGTGTTGAGAAAGGATTTTCAACTACCTTATATATACGTATAATTTCCTTCATGTAATCTTAATTCCAACTACGCTATTTATGGATGAAATGTAAACATTTGGTAACATGTTCAATGTGTTTGATAAAATGCTCAAATGGGATTTGTATTTGAATTGTTTGTTAAAAGCTGTTATGATTTTCACATGTGACTACCTATTGCATTTGAGTATGATTGGGACTAAGATTTGGTCTAGGAAATTGGTAACGGTTCTCGATTGAGTGGCTGAACCAGTCTCGCCATATTGGATACGTTCGATGAATTCGAGCCGTACGGTGATTGTCAACAGTGGTTAGGCCACGTGAAATGCTTATGTGCTGCATGTCGATTAATCCAGCGTGTGCTCGTACCAATCGAACTTGTCAAATAACCCGATTGGCTTATTGTATGTTTACCATGTATGGACATTCCTGCTTGAATCTAAGGTACCACTTACTAATGTAAAGCCCGTTTCAACCATGGTACCAAGATCCTTTAAGACTCATGAGTCGGGCATGGTGGTATGGGACACCGTGGTCGAGCTGTCGACCTACGCTGGGGTGACGAGCCTCCCCGTAGTGACTAGTGAGCAACCCAAACTCGTGACCCGAATACGGTGGTATGGGACACTGTATTCGAGCTGTCGGCCTACGCTGAGGTGACGAGCCTCCCCGTAGTGACCTCGAGTATAAACTCTTGAATTTACCTATCCACTGTTTCTATTAGGGGTGATGCCCTACAACTTGCCTAGTGTATGTGATTAACTAGGATTGACGACCCTAGATGGATCCTCACTTTGGTAAATGATATAAAGGGAGGTACCTTATCTTTCCGAATTTTCTGTATGAATAAGCTTAATTGAGAACTTGGCTAACACGACCATGCACCGCATTGCATGTGCTTTGGCGAGGAAGCGCACGTTTAGGGAGTTTGCCATGCGCGAATGGTTGATGAAGTCGCTGAGGGAGTGCAAGAGAGGGCATGCATCATTACCGCATATCATCTTTGCATTAATAAGAGTAGTTTGGAATGATTGTTGTACTGCTTTATCATTACTGCTTGATTGAATTGATAACATGTTAACCTTTGCCTTATAGTATCACTGAGTTGATCACTCACTCCCACTCTAGGACGATGTTTTAAAACACCAACTGGACTCTGGTTTAGTTGCAGATGACGATGAGCCTTATGCGACGGAACCGGATTTCATAGACGAGGAGTTCTCCTACGTGCAACTCTCAGGCGGGTCTGTGTAGACCTAGAGCTGCGTCACTGAGATTACAGGGCTATGGGATAGTTGGACACTTTATGTTTTACTATTTTGGAAACAATACATGTAAACATTCAGTCCAGTTACATCATCATACTCTGGAGGCAGATAACCGCTTACTTATTCCAATACATATATTTCAGTCTTCCTCTTGCTTAATTACATTAACTCTGGAGTATGATATGCTGCTTTAGTATAATCCCTCTCATGTTTAATGCACTAATATGGACAAATTTAAACATCATTATCTATGTTGCATACGTGATGCGTTGGATCTCAAGAGTTGAGCTTTGTTCGACCCTCGAAATCCAGGGAGTTACAAGTTGGTATCAGAGCATGATTTGGATTAAACTGGACCTAGGTTACGGTAACACGATGCACACCAACATACTTTGACTTAGGAGGGGGCGATAAAATGTAAAAATGATAGTAGGATCACAAATTTTCACTGACGGGTGAGATTGACCATTGAAATGAAACCCATACGCGTTTGAGATCACGTGAAATGACATCAATTCCTTTTTAGAACGTTAGTTGATAGGTTTAAGCTATAAGTTGGCGAATCCCAAGCTTGAAACACGCCAAAAGGCGTGAATATGTGCGAGATGGACTGGAAAAATACATCACACGGGCGTAGGGACCCCGCACACGTACAACACCCCAGGAGGGGGTGGCCATCGCCCTAGGGCGGAGCCACCGCTGGCACCTCCAGCGGGCCGCGGCGAGCCCACGGTACCAGCGACCCACCACCCTCACCCACATGTACGAGGCTCTGTATCACGTGTGGGGCCCTCTATTTCACTCCCCTAGCCCCCTTCCACTCCATTTCACTCCATTCTCACCCTTCAAATCCCTCTAAAATCTAATTTTTTCTCTCAAATCTCCCTTCCATACACAAAGCTTCTTCTTCTTCTACATTACATACCCATCCTCCACCATTTTCGTCAAAACCCCTTTCTTACAACTCTCCATCTCCCTATTTCAAACCTATTTGAGCACAAAAGCTCTCTTTTGTGTCTCATAGCCCTCCAAATCCACAAACTCATCTCATCCTTCAAGTTTCTCCACTTCCATGGTTCTTTTTGAGCTAGTTACCACAATCTTCTCCCTCTCCATACTCCTTTCCCTCATGGGAAAGAGAAGGGTGCCCACGGATGAAGCCGGGCCTAGCTGCCTAACTCGTTCGAGGAAGAAGACGGGCGCCGAAGCAAGCGCAAGTGCCGAGTGAGAATGAAGATCAAAATGGGATCTCGATCCTCAGATCCCCATTGAGAGATCTCTACCACCGAGCACCGGACTTGGTAAGTTCTGCGACTACAAAGTTGTTTTTGAGGCACACTTTGATGAAAGGCTTTTCGGGTTGTACCCAATGATGGACATGCTCCTGGAAAATGGATGGGGTCCCATATTTGAGGGAAATACTCATGCGAATGAAAACATCGTACGAGCCTTCTACGCTCATATACGGAACCCACTATTGGAGCCTCTTCATTTCACTATCCCTTTGGGGAGAGAGGAGGCCATAGTCAATGTAGATGTGGTGGCTCGTATCATGGGTATGGAACGTGGACTTGTACATGCTAGCGAGAAAAATCTTACTAGTAAACGAGAAAGAAATTGCCGCGCGCGTTTCCTTTGTGGCCAGCTTGAGAGGTGGAGGCGAGGAAATAGCCTAACATTAACCAAAATGATTAATGATTTCTGCCTGCTCCACCACATATTCACGTATAACGTATATCCCAGGTGGAGTAACTTCACGAAATGTACTCATCTTATGGTGGATTTCTTATACAGAGCTGGTCAGGGAGACAAGCTATGCCTGCCTACATTCGTCTTGTCTCAGATTGTGGGTACTGCACGATCTACACGAGGTGATGCCTCACTTCCATTCGGTCGACTTGTTTATAAGATCGCCCGAAACTTTGGCTTTCGACTCCATATGGATAATCACGCCTCGATCCATATCATCAGTGACACGACACTCAACAATATGGGCATAGGCCCCAGGCAGCAACAAGCAAGGCTGGATGAGTCTGGGGATGAAACTGAAGAAGAAAGTGAAGAGGAAGAAGGAAATGAAAATGAGGAAGAAAATGATGAGGAAGGTGGTGAGGAAGAAGGAAGTGATGAGGAAGAGGAGACCCAAGATTCAATGGGGGACTTCCTACTGCTACTCATGAGGACTGCCGTGATCGGGCCTCCTTAGAAGCCCGCATAGCTCAGATTGAAGATAACCAGCCACCTTGAGATAGGAGGTTAGGGAGAACGAGGCTTATATAAAACAGAAATTCAAGAGAATGTCGCGCACCTTGAAGGCCCTCCTATGTTATATGCAGGATAAGGGTGTGCCTCCACCATCGCTAAAGTCAGCAGACTAGTTATATGTTATAGTTGTCTTTTGGTTTTCCTTGGTTCTTGCTTATCTTTGTAATAGCCTTGGTAGGCTTAGTTATATGTTAGAGTAGTTAGTGTTAAAACTTGTACTAGATTAGCTCACATGCATCTTCTGTCATGATCCATGTAAGACTACATCTCATGTATTGTGACAATTTTGGTTAAATGAAATGCATGAAATTTCTTTTGATTTGGAATGTAAAGCATGCTTGGAAAATTGAGCGTCGTTATTCAAAATCTCACACATGTTGCACCCTATGTTGTATATAGGGAATGCCTCTTAAAAACACTCAGAACATTGCACGTCTCGCACTTGGCAGATCGCATGACAGGGCACCTCTCCTGAACGATAGCCAGACAGACCTTAGCTTGGGCCCGAATATTGAGACTATGCCAGATTCACAGTCGGCCACTAGCCACACTAATGGGCTAACACCTTGTGCACCACCGGTTCCGGAACAGAACCGTGCGTCTTCATTGACGCCACACATGCCTCAGGCGGCTCCTCCCTCGAATAGATTGGAGCAGATGATGCTCCTAATGCAGCAATAGCAACAAGTTTGGGCCACTATTGTGGAGGCCATTGCTTAAAACATGAATATGGTCTTGCCTGCATGACCTATGCAGCCTACTGGGAACATGAATACCAGCAGTCTATTTGAACGCTTCCAGCATCTCCGTCCTCCTACCTTTGCGGGTACTCACAGACCCGAGGAGGCTGAATACTAGTTATATCGTATATCCAAGATGCTAAAGCCATTGCACTGTACTGAGGTAGCATAAGTGGAGCTTGAGACCTATATGTTCGAGAAGGAGGCCAGTCTATGGTGGGACAACATCCTACGAATAGTTCCCGTAGGACACGTATGGACCTGGGATGCATTTGAGACTCGCTTTCATGGGAAGTACTTCCCCCTCACTTACTGTAATGAAAAGGAGGGTGAGTTTCTCCGCCTCTGACAGGGAGGAATGACCGTGTTAGAGTACGAAAACAGATTTATAGAGCTGGTCAGATATGCTCCTTTGATCCTAGCAGACGATCCGATGAGAATGCGGTGATTTTCTGAGGGTTTGCTGCCCGATATCCGTACGAAGATGTGTTGCGCTAGCATTCCCAATTATACTGAGCTAGTGAACATGTCCCTGCGAGCTGAGCAGGATGGAGACAGACCGTCTCGAACAGGTGTGCCCATGGGCCTAAGGCCTCGACCTGATTTGCCGAACCGATCATTCCTCGGCAAGAGGTCACGTGCAGATTCACCTCCCAGGCTTATGGCTCCATCGACCCAGCAGAGGCGATCAAATCTGTGGAGCACCTACTGTAAGAAGATGGGCCATACAGACACTTATTATTTTACTAAGATGAGAGACAATGGCTTTACACCACCTCAGAAGATCAACCCTCAGCTACCGCAAGCTATATCAGCTCCACCTCTACGATTGGCACCGCCAGCACAACCATTATCACTGAAAGGGTCAAATTGCCTATTTCTAAGGTTACCCTTTAGGTCTTAGTCTAAGAGAGTCCTCATCTTATTCTATGCCCGAGATAGGGGTGAATCAATATCAGCCCTAAAAAGGTTTCTCATAGTAGAACTTGCTAAGGCTTCTATTATGTTCGTAATCAACGAGCACAGTTGTAGATACGTTGACCTTGGCTATTGTAATTCAGTTAGTACCCATTGTTAGGCCTATTCTATAATATGAATTTGTTTAATACTTGAACCCTAATTGCTTTACATTCTAAGAAAGATTCATATCCTATTTGGTGACCTAACCTTAAATCCAAGGGATATATGAGTTTCCTCAGAGCGTGAATAGTTACAAAGCAAACAACCTTCCTAGGAGTTATTAAAGAAGTCTATGAGTACCAAGGGGATTCAACGAAGGAACGGGGTCTCGCTCCAACCTAATCAAGTCAACTAATTAACTTTATCTTTAAATTATCTTTCAATTATCTTAGCATAATGAATCCTTTACATTCCTTAGTCTAACCAGTAACCTAGTCGCAACGTATGAGTAGCGGTAATCTACTAGTTGTAATCCAAAGTCTATGCTTATACGCTAGAGGATTTCATATCATTTCTAATACAAGTCAGATTTGTTTGTAAAACCTAGGAGTACCAACTCTAGGTCCAAAACTCTAAGGGGCTGTTTAGCCAGAGGTATGAAGTTGTATTAAATGGAATTGCATTGCTAATCCCACTTCGGGATTGGGAATGACATGTTTGGTAGGAGGGTGGGGTGGGATAAAAATTAATTTTATAGGCTTTGGAAAATGAGCCTTGTGTTGGAAAGTGTGAGATGGGATTTCCAAATCCCATGATGATGAATTTCTAAGTGTAATTTGAAAGGAAATCTCAGAATTTACTTTTAATTGCATACATTCCAAACATGGTGTTGGAAACCATGGGATACACCCAATCTAGGGACAATACGTTACACCTACCTTTATTGTTACTTTGACAATTCCATCCACCATAAGCTCACCTAATGCAGTTGGCCGAATGGGCCCTAAACGTCCTAACATTTGGAAGTTGTGAAGGTTATGGGACACAAATATGTGGGTTTTGTGCTCATATGGGTGTGAAATGGTGAGGCTAAGAGGAGTAAGAGATGGGTTTAGAGGAGTAATAGTGGAGGGGTGTGGAAGGAGTTCATAATTATCAAGTACAACTCCAACTTGTCATGCAGTTTACACCTTTGATAACAAAAGGAGCTTCATGCATTTCATTTAACCCAAAATAGTCACAATACATGGGATGTAGCCTTACGTGGACCATGACAGAAGATGCATGTGAGCTAATACAATGAAGGCGTCAAACACTAGAGCATACTACCAATGATTACACCACTAGGCCTATCAACATGAAAACACAAAGATCCTAATGCAGCAACAAACAAACCACGAGATAACGGTCATGGATAACTAGGCAGAAATCGAGAAAATGGCCGTACTAAGCTCGAATAGAGCCATGGAAAAGTGAAGAAAAGGGAGGAAAGATGCTGGGGTCTTTAGGTCTCCATGGATTTGAGCCTCCAAGGGGTGTGTAAAGGCTCAAATGACAGGAGTTGAAGAAGGAAAATGAAGAGATGAGATAGCTAGTGGGTTTACACGAGTTTGAGCCACAAATGGGGGGTGTAAGAGCTCAAATGATAGAGAATGAAGAGGGTAGGGGGTAGGTATTGTTGTAAACGATGGAGGTATGTGTGTTTTGACAGAAAATGACGAAATAGGTGAATGAAGGGAAGGTTTGAGAGAGAAAACAGAAACTTTTGGAGAAAAGGAGAGCTTGGAGGGGTAGTTTGTGAAGGAGGTACTAGTTTGGGAGGGTTTTAGTCGACGGCCCACACACCAGGGGATTACCCTAGCCCTCAAACACCATTGGCCCGAGGGGCGCGCCCGACTGAGCTCGCTGACCGGCGAGGCCTCGTCGACCTGGCGAGGGCCTCGCCACCCTCTAGACAAAGTGGCAATGCCTCGCTAGTTGGGCGAGTCCTCGTGTCCCCTAGGCCCCAAAAAGGTCTAGGTCCCCCCTGAGTCCCTTTCAATTTACGTGGGTAGGCCCACGACTCCGTTTCGAGTCTATTCGGCCATTTCTGATACTATCTGATGTATTTTCGCATGTAGCGATTTCTAAAAGATGCGATAGGGTCATTTGTGATCTAAACCCGTCGATAGACGGTTTGAGAGTAATCCAGGGTCGTCTCATGCGATCACGGATGCGTACGGACTGGGTCTCGGCGATCGATTTCGGTGAACTTCGCCAATTGGCGAAACCGGGACACCTACGAATGTTTTTACATTTTTCTCGCACCCACCTAAGTCGAAGGGCGACAGTGTACGTCGTGTGACCATAACCCAGGTCTGGTTTAATCCAAATCATGCTCTGATACCATCTTGTAATGCCCTGAAAATCTGAGGTCGAGCAGAAGCTCAGCTCTCGAGTTCCAACGCATCACTTATACAACATAGATAATGTTGATTGAATGTTGTTCGTATTAATGCATTAAACATGAGTGGGATTAAGCCAAAACAACATGTCGAACTCCAGAGACAGTTAAATTATGCAAGCGGAAGACTGTGATAGATATATAAAATATATAAACTGTTGTAAGTCTCCAGAGTGTGAACATGTTACCAGGTTAAATATATCAATGTATACTCCAAAAATGATCAAAATAAATATACATGGGTGTTCCAAACTTGCTAAATAACAAGCGTAATGGCATCTAATCAGCAACCCTAAAACCCCGTCGATCAGAACACAGCTCACATGGAACCGCCTGAAAACAGCATGCAAGAGAAATCCTCCTCATCATCATGAAAGTCCGGCTCCGCTTCGCAAGCATCGCCATCATCTGAAACTCAAATAAGGTCTGGTTGGTGTGTACAACACCGTCCCGTAACGTGGGAGTGAGTGATCAACTCAGTGGAACATAAAGCATAGGTTAACATGTTATCAATTCAGTCAAGTAGTAATGATAAAGCAGTATAATCAAACATTCCTAAATAATCTTGTTAATGCAAGTATAAAATGCAGTCATGATGCATGCCCTTGCCAAACCACCCTCGTGCGACACCATCTTACGTTCGCGGCATGCTTTAATCCCTCAGTGCTCCACATCTTCCAGGCACATGCAGTGCTATGTTATGAGCGTGATTACCGAGTTATTATTAGTCCTTTTCATATAACAGTATTGGAAAACTAAGGTACCTCCCTTATATCATTCCCAAACAATGATCCATTTTAGGGTCGTCAATCCTAGATAATCTCATACGATGATGCAGTTCCAGGTCGTTGTAAAGGGCTGCCAGGGCAGTTACACGCACTCGTTGCACCACTCCCCCATCACCTTATCAATATAGGCCTAGTTTATACTCTATTACTACGGGAAGACTCGTCGCCTCACCGTAGATTCAGAGTATGCTCCAGGTCACTACACCGGGCACGGTTAGGGCTGTCAGGGCTGTTACACGTACTCGTTACACCACTCCCCCATCACCCATCAAAAAAGTGTAGGCCGACAGCTCGAATACAATGTCTCATACCACCGTATTCGGCTCACGAGTCTGGGTTGCTCACTGGTCACTACAGGGAGGCACATCGCCCCAGCATAGGCTGACAGCTCGACCACAGTGTCCCATACCACCATGTCCGGCTCATGAGTCTTAGTGGATCGAGGTACCAAGGTTAACGGGATTCCATTGGTGAGTTTGGTACCTTAGATTCAAGCAGTAGCATCCAAACATGGTAAACATATAATGGCCAATCGGGTTACTTGATGAGCTCGACTAGCACGAGCACACATCAAGTGGATCGACATGAAGTGCGTAAGCACTCCGTGTGGCCTAACCACTGCCAACAACCGACGTACGGCTCGGGTTCGTCAAACGCGTCCTTCGTGGCGAATGAATCTCAGCCACGAACTCAAGGCCTGTTACCGATTGCCGGGACTATACAATAGCCCCAATCACATTCAAGTATAGATAGTTAAAGTAATAATGGATCAAGATTTCAAATCACACAATCAAAGTCTGATATTGTCCGCTTAGGGCTGTCAGGGCTGTTGCACGGAATCGTTACACCACTCCCCCATCACCCATAACGGATTTTATGGAATACAACTTAAACATGGATTCAAACATATGCATTACATAGAGAAACAGACATTATAATAGACGATACATGGAAGAAACATACATATAGTTAAAGGAGTTAAAAATCATATCTCAACACCCTATACATTACAATTTACTAACTACTACTCACTCATCAGACATTCCAACAAACACTTTAGACTACATACATCAACATACATGACGTATGTTGATCACATAGGTATTAGGCCAATTCCTTTCACTAGGGAGCTGCCCCATGTATAACATGCGTGCACCCACAACGGATTATCATGGCAAGCATGAATCCAAGTTCCATATTCATTCATTCATTCATTTCCATACACGCTTGGGCTACATGCTTAAACAGATATAGCGTATATTGGCCGGGGCATGATTTAGGGAAAATCCTTTTGTCAAAGGGGTATCGCCTATACAACAATCATATAGCCATGACAATTAGTCATGGCGAGCACAAACGCGAATTCTATACTCATTCAGTCATTTTCACAAACACTTAGGCTACACAATATAACATACGCAACGTATGTTGATATAACATATATTAGGCTAATCCGTTCACCCAGAAGTTGATACACATACATCTAGCATACATGGACAACAATTAATCATGGCAAGCATAAATCCGTATTTTATACGTATATGGTATTTTCTACAAATACGATGAATACAATATATTCAACATAATTAACGTATATCTGAAAAACGAAACGGACAACACTTTGTACATGTGCAATAGCATCCACATCAGTAATATATCATTATCTAACATTGAAAGCCTTGAAACCCATAACCTATACGTTTAAAGTCCGCACCTTATGCCGTAGAAGCGTAACAAATTTGATAGAAATGCTAAGTCTTCTTCAACGATGCTATATCAACCTATAGTAAGAATTAAGTCAGCTATTTCGCAACTTACAACCTTTGAAACCCTAGAACAAGTTAGGGTTAGAGTTTCCTTACCTAAGAATGATGATAGAATCGCCAGAAGAGCGATTAGAAGGTGATGGCTAAGCACGTATAGCAGTGGGATAGAGTATCAGGAAGATGCTCCACTATTCTCACACTTTCTCTCTCTTTTCTCTCTTCTCTCTCCTAGGTTTTCTCGAATTCGTATGGAATAAGAGAGTGAGGGTTTAAGGTCCTTATATACGCTAAAAACTCACCAAATTAGACCCAGGGCCAAGGTGTACTTAGGTTATAGCCAAAGTAGGTCTGTTTTGTCTCAACGGAGCACTTCTGGAGCCCCCCCTTGAGCCAAAGGTCGGACTTAAGCTCACTGACTATGGATCTAGGTCGAGTTAAGCTTTCAGTTCGATCGGCTTGACAGATCGACCGTGGCGGACCAGTTTCAATTCAACAGTCCTCGTCCATCGATCGGGGCCACAATTGCACTGCCATATATGGGAAATTTCTCCTGATCCGAGGGTGTAATTGGGTCAGATTCTGATGGTCTAATTGCTCACATCAGGCCCGCAAGTGACAAGTCTCAGATTACTTAAATTTAGATATTTATTTCTAAAATATCCACGTTTCTCACACACTTCACTCTGAGCTCAAGCGAATAGCCCCGGGACACTATCTGGATTTGATTTCCGAGATGGTTGTCAAGCCCAGCAAGGTGGTCCTAATTCTATAACTTTGTATTATTCGGACTTTCAATGTGCGGTCCAGGTCTGATACGGAGTTTCGTGATGCTCCCGAGAGCAGCCGGGTAATGAGATTGATCCTAGATTTTAGGGTAATGTAGCATCGATGATTTTACAAGTTTTGGGTCTTGCAGATCGTATTTAAAGTGATTCAAACGGATTTTACAGCTAATCTAGTTTAGCACTTAGTTAGACTCATCTAATTTCTAAAGGATTTAGTCCTGTATGATTTCTGCTTGAGGTGATACTCGGGTCTTTGTACGGATTTCGAAAGTATTATTCTTCATTACCTAAACTATAGGATTCATGCCTAATATGAAAGTACTCAGAAACATCTAAAGAACAAGGTGGTGAAAGGTGAAATAGGAGATTTTGAAGGAAATGGGTTGAAAGGGGACTTGGGACTTTGAGATTGAGTTTTGACAAGTTAATAAGGTGTTAGGATTTGACCCATTGCCTAAGGACGTCTATCTCCAGGTTGGCAAAAATTCAAGGTTGTATAGCCGTGGACCTTGCTAAGGTGGCCGCGGTATAGGACTGGGAGCAGCCGGGTTCAGTTACTGAAGTGAGGAGCTTCCTCGGACTTGTTGGCTACTATCGCCGATTCATTAAAGATTTTTCCAAGATAGCCAGACCGTTGTCTCAGCTCACCCGGAAAGATCTTAAGTTTGCTTGGAATGAGAAGGCAGAAGCAGCCTTTCTGGAATTAAAGGACAAGTTGACGTCTGTACCCGTGCTAGTATTGCCAGATCAAGGGGTCAGATATACTATATATATCGACGCATCTTGTGTTGGTTTGGGTTATGTCCTTATGCAGAGGGACAAAGTGATTGCCTATGCTTCGCGACAGTTGAGGAAACATGAAGAAAACTACCCCACACACGACCTGGAGTTAACAGTAGTTATCTTGGCATTAAAGCTCTGGAGACATTACCTTTACGGAGAGGAGTTCGAGCTCCTTTGCGACCACAAGAGCCTCAAGTAGATATTCACGCAGAGAGACCTGAATACGAGGCAACAACGTTGGATGGAGACCTTGAAAGACTTCAAGTTTGAGGTCTCTTACCATCCTGGCAAGGCCAACCTTGTGGATGATGCGTTGAGCCGCAAGAAGACAATAGAACTTGCAGCTCTGCTGATGGTAGAAGAATGGAATATGGTAGAGTTTGTGCGGAACTTCTAATAGAAGCTTACAGTAGAGGAACCGTTCGAGAGCGTCGCACATATCTGTGTGCAGCCACTTGTTGATGACCGAATCATTGTGGCATAGGAAGAAGATGAACCGTTGGCGAAAATGAGAGAGCGAGCAAGTGACAGTGAAGAATCCGAGTGGAGAGTTGGCTTGGATGGAGGTTTGAGGTATCGTGGCCGCTTATGCGTCCCGAACCTCCATGACTTGAGGAGAGAGGTTCTGGAAGCTGCACATAATTCAAAATTGGCAATGCACCTCGGTAGTACAAAGATGTATCAGGATTTGAAGCGTTCATACTGGTAGGACAACATGAAGACCCAGATAGCAGATTATGTATCTCGTTGTCTCACATACCAGTAGGTCAAGGCCGAGCATCGCCGACCTCTTGGTTTACTTCAGCCCATGCCCATAGCTGAATGGAAATGGGATTTCATATCTATGGATTTCATTTCCGGGTTGCCGAAGATGAGGAAAGGACGTGACTCCATTTGGGTGATTGTGGACCGATTGACGAAATCAACCCATTTTCTCCCAATCAGAATTTCAAACTCAACAGACGATTTAGCCAAGTTGTACATCAAGGAGATTGTACAACTGCATGGAGTGCCTATGGAGATTGTGTCGGATCGAGACACGCGATTCACGTCCATTTTCTGGACTCGAATCCAGGAAGCAATGAGAGTGAAACTGAAGTTTAGTACTGCGTTCCACCCATAGACGGATGGGTAGACGGAATGGGTAATCAGGTATTAGAAGATATGTTGCGAGCGTGTGTGTTTGATTTCAAGGACAGTTGGTATGACTGTCTTCCTTATGCTGAGTTCGCTTATAACAACAGCTTTTAAGCGAGCATTGGCATGGCTCCCTACGAAGCCTTGTACGGGCGCCCATGTCGAGCACCACATTGTTGGGAAGAAGTTGGCGAGAAGAGTCTGATTGGCTCAGACTTGGTTTAGGCGACCTCAGAGAAGATTGATATTATCAGGCGTCGACTTCTTGCAGCCTAGAGCAGACAGAAGAGTTACGCCGATATTGAAATGGCGGTAAAGACCGCACAAGTTGAAGAAGGAATATGCCAATATGTCCTAGAGGGGGTGAATAGGACTTTTTAAAGTTTTTATGATTTATTTAAAAATCTTACTTCACTAATCCTATGATCATGCAATTCTTAGGATTACTCAATTATAACTCTACTGGCTTCCAAGCCTGGTAGAGGATCCAATCACAAATTGCTTAAGGAGTAAACAATATGCAATCTAGTTCATGATGGATATGACTATGTAAGTGTGTGAGGAGTGATTAGATATTCAGATATAGAAGTATTAAAGCAAATCACTCAATTAAAATAATAATCTCAAACACAGTCATTTTATAGTGGTTCGACGATAAGTCTACTCCACTCCCGGTAACCGCACTCAACCCTTGAGTGTACCGGATTTCACTTAGGAGGTTTCACATAGTTCACCTCTAACCTAAGGTTTTAAATCTGGTTCACCTTCAACCTTTACAACCTACACTGAGGCTGACTGTTTATGCTCTCACGAGCAAGGGTCAACACAACGCACCCACTTTTAAGCACACTGGCCAAGGATCTTCCATAAGACCCTACTAGATGTTTCTACATGGTTGACCTCAAACCCTAAGGTTTTACCTGGTTCACCTAAAACCCAGAGTTTTACTGGTTCACTCCAAACCAGATGTTTATGCTCTCCACAGAGCAAAAGTCCACACAACGCACCCACCACGTACACTCCCGCCGGAGGCCTCCTTAAGGACTTCAAAGGGTGAGAACCACTTAGGACCCAATCCTAGAAAGGAATGATCACAAGTGTCCTCTTAGACTCTGGATACTTACAAATAAGATGATGAGTCCCGTTTAGCACAGTGCTGAAGATCTCCTCCTCCTTGTTGATGAAGAGTCTTCTGCTCCCTTGATCCGCAACACAGGGTGATGTACCATGTACCAATACTCGGCTTCGGGTTGGGTCAAGGTGATGATGGAATCCTACTCTCTAAAGATTTTCCTATAAGGAAGATAGAGTAGTTCCAATCATCTAGGCATTCAAGGCATCCCAGCTTAATGATTTGCCATTAAGGTAGTAGCTGGAGGATCCTTGAATGCGAAAGTTCATTCCCCAATCCACTCTTTTTAATATCAATGATGAGGGTGGATTGGAGGATGAACTCCCTTGAGAGAAAGGGCTTTGGATATAAGATGTAAGTTGAAACACACAAAAGCTCTCTCTACTTTCTCTCACAGCAACAAAAGACAAATCCTCTTTATATAGGCAAAAAGTTCCAACGGATATAAAACAGTCACATTTATGACAGAGTTCGATATCATCGAGCAGATTCGATATCATTGAGCGTATACTCTCGATAGCATCGATGGCCTGCTCGATGACTCGAACTCAATGTCATACGCTTTTGAAACTCTTTACCAATTAGTCGATGAATCGAAACTATTGTCGATGTCATCGAATTTCGAACTCCAATTCCATCGATGACAGGTTCGATCCATCGACACTTGAAAAATGAGAGAGACTTGACTTTGAAATATTTCAGGTTTTCATGAATGATCGGGGAACCATCGAGATCATCGGAATTTGAATGTCGATGATATCGAGATCAGAGTCGAGGCATCGATAAATCCAGCTGATTTGTCATTAATCTTGCTGAATAGTTTATGACCTTGTTCGATGTAATCGACCTAGTGCCGATATCATCAATATTTGAATATCGATTCTATCGAAGGGCCCTCGCTCATAGTTAAAAATAACCTAAAATATCTGCTGTAAGAAATGCGCGCTCTCAATCGATATCATCGATGGACTTCCGATGTTATTGATATTTGATTTCAGATCATATCGGAAGAGCATCGATATATCAAAGGAATTTGAGATTTTCATTAAAAAACAGAGGCGCCAAAAATCTGTCTGTCGATCTTATCGAGCCATTCTTGATGGACTCAAGATTTAAATATCGATGATATCGATGATATCGATAGGTGTATTGATACATCGATAAATCCGTCCAGATGAATATTTAGTTGCTGGACACTTTTGGTCTTCACATTGATAATATCGTTTAAGGTATCGAGGACATCGACAGAGCAGGTCGATCATATCGAGGGTGTTTCGATAAAATCGACAAGGCGAGAAAAATTTAGAGATTTTCCTATTTTGAAAAATGTTTTCTCACCCTAAAACCCTATGATTTCTAACTTGTTTTTAAGGGTTTTCTTTACCTGGTGTTTTGGGTAATGGGATGTGTAACATCCCTAAAAATCGAGGGTCGAGCATCACTCAACTCTCGAGTTTCCAGAACATCACTTATGCAACATAGATAATGATGATTGAATGTTGTCTGTATTAGTGCATTGAACATGAGCGAGATTAAGCCAAAACAGAATATCATAATCCAGAGGCAGTTAAATTGCAAGCGGAAGACTATGATAGATAGATAACATATATAAACTATGGTGAGTCTCCAGAGTGTGATAATGTTACCAGGTTAAAGAATTACAAGTATAATTTCAAAATATACCAAAGGTGTAGTGTCATCTAGTCAACATCCCTGTAACCCCGTAGATCAAGGCACGACTCACATGAAGCCGCCAGAAAATAACATATGCAAGAAAGTGTCCTCATCGTCACAGAGGTCTGGTTCCGCCTCACAAGCATCACCAACACTTGCAGCTACAACAGGGTCTGGTTGGTGTTTAAAAACACCGTCCCGTAACGTGGGAGTGAGTGATTAACTCAGTGGAACAATAAAGCATAGGTTAACATGTTATCAATTCAGTCAAGCAGTAATGATAAAGCAGTAAAATCAAACACTCCTAACTACTCTTATTAATGCAAGTATGAATGCAGTCATGATGTATGCCCTCACCACACCCTCTCTTGTGCGACACCATCTCACGTTTGCGGCATGCTTTCATCCCTCAGTGCTCCACATCTTCCAGGCACATGCAATGCATGATGAGCATAATTACCGAGTTATTATTAGTCCATTTCAAACAACAGGATTGAGAAACTAAGGTACCTCCCTTGTATCATTCACAAACATGATTCATTCTAGGGTCGTCAGTCCTAGTTAATCTCAGACGATAGTGTGTTTTCTAAGTCACTGCAAAGGCTGCCAGGGCTGTTACGCACAAAGGTTACACCACTCCCCCATCACCTCTTTAACGATTCATCACTATACAGAAACAGGCCTAGTTCATACTCCATACACCGCGGCAAAACTCTATGGCTCACCGTGATTCCAGAGTATGCTCGAGGTCACTACAAAGGGCTACCAGGGCTGTTGCTCGCATTCGTTGCACCATTCCCCATCACCTTATCAATGTAGGCTGACAGCACGAATATAGTGTCCCATACCACCATAATCGGCTCACGAGTTTGGTTGCTCACTGGTCACTACGGGGAGGCACGTGGCCCCAGCGTAGGCCGACAGCTCGACCACGATGTCCCATACCACCATGCCCAGCTCATGAGTCTTAGCGGATCGAGGTACCATGGTTAAAAGGGATTCCATTGGTAAGTTTGGTACCCTGGGTTCAAGCAGAGGCGTCCAAACATGGTGAACATACATAAGATAGATCGGGTTACTTGACGAGCTCGGCTAGCTCGAGCGCACATCAAGTTGAACGATATGAAGCGCATGAGCACTTCGTGTGGCCAACCACTATCGCCAACCGAAGTACGACTCGAGTTCGTCGAACACATCTCATGTGGCAAATGAATCACAGCCACGAATTCAACTCTGGTACCGATTGTCTGGACTATAATCATAGCCCCAAACACAATCAATTGCAGATAGATAAAGCAGTAGTGGATCAAGATTCAACTCATACAATCAAAGTCTGGTATTATCCGTTTAGGGCTGCCAGGGCTGTTGCACGCATTCGTTGCTCCACTCCCCCATCACCCATGACGGATCATACAACGTAAATATGAATTTAAACATATGCATTCCATAGATAAAATCATAAAAGCAGTTGAGCATGTTATGAAGCACAACACAAGCATGAGTTTGTACATGTTCAATTCCTAATCACACAACTATCCAAGGAAATCATACACATAGTTAAAAGAGGTTGAGAATCATATCTCAACACCCTTATACATTACAATTGCTAACTAGTACTCATTCAAACATTTCAACAAACACTTTAAAAATACATACATCAACATGCATGACATATGTTGATCACATAGGCATTAGGCCAAATCCTTTCACTAGGGAGTTGACCCAATCATAACATGCGTACACCCACGATGGATAGTCATGGCAAGCAGGAATCCAAGTTCCATATTCATTCAGTTATTTCCACAAACACTTGGGTCACACATTTTAATATAAGTAGTGAATATTGGCCGTGGCGTGATTTAGGGCAAATCCTTTCGTCAAAGGGGGATCGCCAATACAACAATCATATATTCATGACAATTAATCATGGCGAGCACGAATGAGAATTCTATACTCATTCGGTCATTTTCACAAACACTTAGAATACATTATTACAACATACATGGTGTATGTTAGCAAAACATGTATTAGGGCTATCCTTTCGCCAAGCAAGTATTTTACGCATATATAATATATTTATACAATAAATAATCATGGCAACCACATCTCTAAAATATATATGTATACGGTACTTTCTACAATACAGTATTTCTACATACATAGTGTATATTAGTAAAACATGTATTTGGGCGAATCCTTTCGCCAAATAAGTATTTTATCCATATATCATATATTCATACAACAGATAATCATGTCAAACACATTTCCAAATTTTATACGTATACGGTATTTTCTACGAATACCTAGAATATGTAAAATTCCATAATCTACATCTTTAATCGAAATAGAAAACAGAAAGCACTTTGTACATGTGCAATTGCATGCAGGTCATGAATCTATCATTATCTGATATTGAAAGCGTTGAAAACCATAACCTATACACCTAAAGTCTGCACCTTTTGTTGTAGAATCGTAACAAATCAGCTAGGTTTGCTAAGCCTTCATATTCGGCAGTTTGGCGACCTATAGAACGGAATAGGTTACCTATTTGATAACCTACAACAATCAAAACCCCAAATCAGATTACGGTTAGGGTTTCTTACCTAGAAACGGAGTTAGAATCACGGGAAAGTGATTAGAACAGAGTGGTGGAGCTCGTGGAGCGGCAGGGAAGGATGGCAGGGAGAATCTCCCACTACTCCCACACTTTCTCTCTCTTTTCTCTCTCTTTTCTCTCTCTCAATCTCAAATTCGTATGGCTGCCATGAGAGAGGGTTTAAGGTCCTTATATAGCCTAAAAACTAACCGAAATAGACTCCAGGTCAAAGTATACTTAGATTATAACCAAAGCGGGTCAGTTTCAACTCAACGGAGGACTTCTGGCGGGCCCCCTTGAGCTAAAGGTAGGACTTAAGCTCACCAACACCGGATCTACGTTCTATTAGGTTTTTGTTTCAGTGGAATTTCCAGATCACGTGTGGCGGACCAGTTTCAGTTCAACGGTCAGCGGATCTCGATCGGAGATTCCGAGTACATGTAAATGTATATGAAATTTCTCCTGATCCGAAGGTGTTATTTGGTCTGATTCTGACGGTCTGGTTGCTTAAAACTGATCTGCAAGCAACACGTGCCAGATTACTATTCAAGATATTTTATTTTGAATTTATTTCACATTTCTCACACTCTTCACTCCGAGCTCAAGCGAATAGCGCTGGGACACTGGCTGGATTTGATTTCTGAGATGGTTGTCAAGCCCAGCAAGGCGGTCCTAATTCCTTAACTTCGTGTTAATCGGATTTTCGAAGTGCGGTCCAGATCCGATACGGAGTTTCGAGATGCTCCCGAGAGCAGCCGGGTAATGAGATTGATCCTAGATTTTAAGGTAACCTAACGTCAATGATTCTACAAGTTTTGGGTCTTACAAATCGTATTTAAAGTGATTGGTGCTAATTTCACAGGCACTCTAGTTTAACACTAGTTAAATCTCGCCTAATTTCTAAAGGGTTTAGTCCTGTAAGATTTTTGTCTGAGGTGGTACTTAGTCCTTTGTAGTTTGTATATAAAGTAATCCAAGTTATACTACTTAACTAGTTTAAGATAGTGTCTAGGGTGAAAGTACTTTGAAAAATCTAAGGAACGAGGTGGTGAAGGGTGGGATTTGTGAAAGAAATGGGTTCACAAGCGCTTATAGCCTTTGGGACTGAGTTTTGACTAGTTAATAAGGTGTTAGGATCGACCCATTACCTAAGGACGTCTAATCCCAGGTTGGCAAAAATCCGAGCTGTTACAGGATGTGAGGCTTTAGTTTTACCTGTGACGAGCTTGCACACATCCGGTTGAGGCAGACACTTGAATTGATCTTCCTATCAATCTCTGTAGACACTTTGACTCAACATACACGTAACTTGACAAACCAGGGCACTTTTAGATACAAGACGAAGACAACTAGAGTTCGAAGTTGGGAACCATGTATTCTTGAAGGTTTCCCCAATGAAGGAGTCCTCCATTTTGGCAAGAAAGGGAAGCTTACGTCGAGATTCATTGGCCCGTTTCAGATTTTAGACCGAGTGGGTGTGGTGCCATACTGTCTCACCTTACCCACACCACTTGCTGGTGTGCACGACGTATTTCACGTATCGATGTTGAAGAAATATGTTCCCGATCCTTCTCATATTATCAAATGGGAGCAAATGCAACTAAGTGAAGATGCTACCTATGTGCTTCTATCAACACGGGTCCTGGATAGGAAGGAACAAGTGCTACGCAAGAAAGTTATCTCGCTCGTGAAGGTACTATGGACACACCATATTGAGGAAGAGGCTACTTGGGAAACAGTAGCCGAAGTCCATAAGAACTACCCTCAGATCCTCGAGGAGTATGAAAAGGTACTAATTTTGGGGATGAAATTTTTCTTTAAGGGGGGTAGATTGTAACGTCTCGAAAAAATCAGTACAAAGACCCGAGTACCACCTCAGGTAGAAATCCCTAAGGACCGTATTTTGTAGAAATTAGACGAAGATTAAGCAAGTAATAAACTAAATTAATCGGTGGATTTAGCTCGAACCACTATCTATACAAATGACAAGACCCAAAACCATTAAAAATCACTAACTCAACATTACTTAAAAACCTAGGAGAAATCTCAAAACCCAGTTGCTCTCGGGAGCACATTGAAATTCTGTATCGGACCTGGACAGCACGTCAAAAGTCTGATGACCACGAAACTATAAGATTATGACCGTCTTATTGGGCTTGACAATTATTGCGGGAATTGAGCCCAAATAGTATCCAGAAACGCACAACTTGAGCCTTGAGTGAAGTGTGTGAGAAACGCGAATATCTTTAGAAAGTGAACCAGAACTTAAGTAAATTGGGCTGTTCGCTTATAGGCGAAATTGAAGACTTCAGACCGTCAGATTCTGACCAAACTTCACCCATGGATCAGGAAAATTTTTCTGCACACATTTGTGTACTTGTGGCCTTGATCGAGTGACGACGACCGTTGATCTGATACAGGTCCGTCACAGTTGATCGGCCAATCCAAACGCGCTGAAACTGCATCCTGGCCTAGATCCATGGTCAGGGAACTTGCTTCGTGCCGTAGGTGAGTAATGGACCTTAAAGCTCATCACTCCCATTCCATATGAATTTCTCTAACCGTAAGAGAGAGAAGAGAGAAAAGATGAGAAAAGAGTGAGGAGAAGAGAGTGAGTTTGGGAGATCGTTGTTGGGATTCACTCCCACTACTCCACGCATTGAATCGTCGCCCGACCATCTCTACACGAACCATTCCAATGATGATTTGGGTAAGAAATCCAAACCCTAACGCCGTAGTTAAGGTATAGAATAGTCGTTTGTCAACCTAACTAACGGATTTTCTGATTTAGGTACCCGTTGTGTTGTATTTGGGAACGTAGGATAAGAACCGAGTTTGTAACGAGTATACCGACGAAAGGTGCGGACTATAAACATTTAGGTTATGGTTTTCAAGGCTTTCAATGTTAGCAATGGTTTATGCCTGACTTGATTGCTGCCATATGATCTTAGTTACGACGTATTCGATAAATTATACATGTGTATGAACAATGTGAATATATAATGCATTCCATGTGTTTGTTGAAATGTTCAAATGAACTTGCAATTATGATTTGAGCTTGCCATTACTATTAATATAAAATTCATGTTTGTTGTATGTTTGACAATCTCTTTGTGAAAGGGTTTGCCATAATATATGTTGTAACTACTTTAGTACATGTATGTAGTACTGTGTAGTCTAAGTGTTTGATAAAATGTCTGAATGGGAAATTGTTTGATGAATTGCATTTGATAAGGGTGTTGAGATAAGATTCTCAACTACCTTATCTATATGTATAATTTCCTTCATGTAGTCTTAATTCCAACTATGCTATTTATGGATGAAATGTAAACATTTGGTAACATGTTCAATGTGTTTGATAAAATGCTCAAATGGGATTCGTATTTGAATTGTTTGTTAAATGCTATTATGATTATCACATGTGACTACCTATTGCATTTGAGTATGATTGGGACTACAACGTGGTCCAGGCAATCGGTAACGGTTCCCGATTGAGTGGCTGAACTAGTCTCGCCACATTGGATTCGTTCAATGAATCCAAGCCGTATGGTGATTGTCGACAGTGGTTAGGCCACGTGGAATGCTTATGCGCTCCATGTCGATTAATCCAGTGTGCGTTTGTACCAATTGAACTTGTCAAATAAACCGATAGGCCTATTGTATGTTTACCATGTATGGACATTCCTGCTTGAATCTAAGGTACCACTTACCAATGTAAAGCTCATTTAAACTATGTTACCAAGATCCGCTAAGACTCATGAGCTGGGCATGGTGGTATGGGACACCGTGATCGAGCTGTCGGCCTACGTTGGGGTGATGAGCCTCCCCTTTGTGACCAGTGAGCAACCTAAACTCGTGAGCCGAATACGGTAGTATGGGACACTGTATTCGAGCTATTGGCCTACGCTGAGGTGACGAGCCTCCCCATAGTGACCTCAAGTATAAACTCTTGAATTTACCTATCCACTGTTTCCATGTCACGCCCCAAACTCGGAAACCGGGCTCAAAAAATTCCCGATCACCGAATCCGGTGTCGACAGCCTCTGTAGTACCCCATTCTCGGCTCCCAGTGCCTATACGACAGATTCTGATCCTAGGATCCTACAAGGAGGAGTTTTTTTTGTACATTTATCTCATAATAAGCATAACCACAAGTATACCCAAATCATAAAGGCAACATCATCATCACATATCCACTATTATAAACAGTTGAATACAGTGCTGAAAGGGAAATACGTACGTCAAAAATCAAAGCTCCATAAGTCTGATGTATACTCCAAGCTCAATGCTGCTGCAACCTAACGCCACCTGCACGCATCTATCATGCATAAGCTTATAGAAAGCTTAGTGGGTGGTGAAAGTGTGTGCACAAGATAAGTGCCAAGTAAGCAATATTAAAGTAATCAGAGTAAACAGAAGTACTGACAAGTTTATGAGTCATATAATATTAGGGTATGCAATGCAAATCAGCTATGCAAATGAGGAGTCAAAGAGAGCCAAATATTAGATGCCGAGGATACAAGGCCATAAATCATGCAATATCGAAATAAGCGAAAATATACTAATAAGTCTATGAGTGCCATCAGGCGTACCAAGGCTATGCAATACGAAGACATGAATGCTAACGGCCGTATCAATGCCAAGTACTGCGGATGCAATGTAATATGCGGTGCGAATGAAATGACCAAGCTGGAGTGAAGTCGGGATGATAGTACGTAGTATCGCAGACTATGGGGTCCATCACAAGGGACTTCTGTCCAAACCAGTCCCATACCTAAATTTGGATAGCCAGACTCAATGTAGTAGACTCTTGATCTCAGGTTAGTCGTGCGCCCAACCAAAATCCTGACCTTGCGAAAGTACACAACAGTTAGTTGCGCACCACCAGCCAAAGTGGATAGTGAATGAATGAATAATGAGTATGCAATTTCTGCCCAATAAGTCCACATATCAGTACGGTTCCTCTGTGAGAAATCACCGAGGTCTATTACACTCCAAACCAGATTGCCGCCCCATCGTGTGCAACAAGGTGGGTGGAAGAGACCTCACTATCCGCCTGCCAATATCGGGCCCAACTCTTCAATAGCGGACCCATTCCTCGAGCCGGTCAGACTCAGCCTAGCATTGCCCTCTCCTCTCCGGCAGGTAAGGAGGTACCCCCTTCCAACCGACCACGACACAGTGGGAGACACGGCCTAACAGTATATGGCCCTCATGCGCTCATGCATCCACTCGGTCTAGACGTTGGAGCAACCTCTGGAACCAAGAGGGTTTTGAGATTTTCACCTAAGGATATCTATAGTACCCCATATAGAACAGATTTCAGGTGTCCCATCTGGCCATACACGAAATACATGTGGAGGCTACGACCCTAATGTCTCTAGGACGTATAGTAATCTCAACACACAATGCAAGATGCATGAGTCATACAATCAAGTCGTGCATCAATCCTACGCATACCGTGTACTTATGCGAGACAATCTCTGCCTATTAGGGAGTCTCATAACAACATGCCTAATGACGTATGCAATGGTCGGCCACATCTCATAACAAAATGCAGATGATGCGTATGGGCATGTATCATGATGCTATGCTGTCAAATACTCATAATCGGTACCAATAACCAGCACCAACAATCAGCCTCGATAATCGGCATCGACAATTGGCCTCAACAATGTGGACATTTAACCAACATTGCCCCTAAGGAGTGGCCCACATACAGCCTAACATATAGT
The DNA here is from genome assembly GCA_021015155.1 of Magnolia officinalis. NCBI lineage: Eukaryota > Viridiplantae > Streptophyta > Magnoliopsida > Magnoliales > Magnoliaceae > Magnolia > Magnolia officinalis. Next base: position 34,031,513 of record JAJHSJ010000008.1, read on the forward strand.
GGACCCATGGCCTCACACAAGGGCCTAATATACAACACCATGGGCCTCACTCAAGAGCTTAATACACAACACGATGGGCTCTCACATGGGCCTAATATACATCACAATGGACTCCATCGCCTGACCCTCAAATGCATCACAATGGGCCTCATCACATAGACCTCATATTCATCACATTAGGCCTTAAACACAGGTTGAATACACATCACAATGGGCCTCAAATACAGGCCACATATACATCACATAGGTCTCGACAATAGGCCTCGACAATCGAAATAGGCCTCAAGAATCGAAATCGACACTCAGAAGCGGCCCAATACTCGGCCTCGAAAATCGGAATCGGCCTCGACAAATCAGAATCGACCTCGATACTCGGCCTCAACAATCGGAATCGGCCTCGACGAATTGGAATCGGCCTCGACAATCGGAATTGACCTTGATACTCGACCTCGACAATCTGAATCGATCGATAATTAGAATCGGTAAATCGGTCACGTCAATCGGAATCGGCAATCGGCTACACAAATTGGGATCGATCGATAATCAGAATCGGCAAATCGGTCACGTCAATCGGAATCAGCAATCGGTCATGACAATCAGAATCGATCTATAATCAGAATTAACAAATCGGTCACGTCAATCGGAATTGGCAATTGGCCATGACAATCGGGATCGATCGATAATTAGAATCGGTAAATTGGTCACGTCAATTAGAATCGGCAATCGGCCACGACAATCGGGATCATTCGATAATCAAATCGGCAAATAGGTCACGTCAATCGGAATCGGCAATCGATCACGATAATCAGAATCGATCTATAATCAGAATTGGCAAATCAGTCACGTCAATCGGAATCGGTAATTGGCCACGACAATCAGGATCAATCGATAATCAGAATCGGTAAATCAGTCATGTCAATCGAAATCGGCAATCGGTCACGACAATCAGAATTGATCTATAATCAGAATTGGCAAATTGGTCACGTTAATCGGAATCGGCAATCGGCCACGACAATCGGGATCGATCGATAATCAGAATCGGCATATCGGTCACGTCAATCAGAATCGGCAATCGTTCACGACAATCAAAATCGATCTATAATCATAATTAGCAAATCGGTCACGTCAATCGGAATCGGCAATCGGCCACGACAATCGAAATCGACAATCGGTCACGACAATCAGAATCGATCTATAATCAGAATTGGCAAATCGGTCACGTCAATCAGAATCGGCAATCGGTCACGACAATCAGAATCGATCTATAATCAGAATTGGCAAATCGATCACGTCAATCAGAATCGGCATCGGCCACGACAATCGGGATCGATCGATAATCAAAATCGGCAAATCGGTCACGTCAATCGGAATCGGCAATCGGCCATGATAATCAGCCTCGATCGCTAATCGACAACCAGCCTCGACAAATTGAAATCGGCCTCGATACTCGGAATCGGTGAGAATGAGCCTAACAAGGCCTAGGGGAAGGTCACAATGTGGACATCCAACCATCATTGCCCATCAATGTGGACATTCAACCAACATCGCTCCCAAGGAGTGGCCCACAGAAGGGATTCATACATAACGTAACGACCATACATGCATCACATTGGGACTCATACAAGGGCCTCGAACGTATCACAATGAGCCACGCCCATGGGCCTCGAATACATCACATCGGGCCGTATCACATGGGCCTTAAATTCATAATAGGTGGGCCCTGCACCTGGCCTCATATACGCCAAATCGGGCCTCTTGTACATCACTTTTAGGCTCACCAAATGGGTGGCATAAACATCACATTAAAGTGGGCCCTACACGTCCCAAGTGGGCCCCATACACATTATCTGTGCCTCACATGGTAGCCAAAACAGATGGACGGCGTGGTTGCAAAGTAAATTAGGGTGGGCCCCACAATAACATTTATTTTTCATCCAATATGTCCATACGGTCACAGGGACCTGGATTAATTGGGAAAACAAATTCATACTGATCAAAAACTTCTGTGTACCCAAAAAGAATTTCAATGTTGGACGTTCATCCCACTATTTTCTGCAGTGCGGTCCACCTGATCATCAGATCAGCTTCATTTTTTAGTCTCAAGCCTCAAAAGGATCTTGCCAAAAGGATGGATGGTTGGGATGGAATAAGTCCATCAGGAGTGGGGTCCATGTACATGGCCCACCAGTCCTTTTGAATCTACCCCATTTTTGTCCAGCAGGTGGGTCCCACATGGGGCCCACCACCTACATATACTTATATATTCATTCATTATTTTATTTTATTTTTAAAAAAATAACCAGCGTCCATCTAGATAGATGGACCGCTGGATAAAATACATATATAGTTGTGGCCCACCGTCCAAGCAATGGACGGTGAGGATCCACATACACATCATGGTGAGGTCCACCCTGATATGGATGATCCATACGCCATGGTCAGGGCCCACCTGGCCTGCTGACGTTATTGGACAACAGCAGCGCCTGCTGCATGGGACCCAACGTCCAGATGGACGACTAGGGACAAAACATATTCATCACGGTGAGGCTCCACGCACGTGGCCCACCAGAGGTCTGAATCCGCCTCAGTCCCTAGCCATGGCTAGGGAGTTAGATGGACGGCTAGGATGAAATGAATATCCAGGTGGGTACCCACCGTCCAGACCTGCTGGACGGTGCAGGTAAGAACCATACATCTGGGCCATGCCCCATCGTCCAGATGATAGACGGCTGGGGTAAAACAAATACATTGTGGTCAGGCCCAACGTCCAGATCCGCTAAACGGTGTGACTAGGACACTTCATCATCGTGGGCCCTACAGAAATGGACGGTGGAGATTATGCATCCATCATCATGAAGGGCCTCGCCTCTGCAGCTGCTGGACAAAAGGCACAGCAGCGTCCCACCTGGTTTGGACGGCAGGATGAAATGCATGCATGGTGGTCCCACGTGTGGCACACTAGCTTTGGACAGAAGCTGATATTTATGTTTTTCCATCATCCAGGCTAGCCAACAAGGGGCAGCAGGGCAGGCCCCATTCGCTGGATATCCAGATTTTCTGGACAGTCTAGATCATTGATCAGATGGGCCATACACAAGGAAGAAAAGAGAGAGAGATAGAGAGAGATGGATGGAGGAGGGGCCCGCCACTATGGGCCCCTCTATACAATGCATACATCAAGATGGGTCCCACCATGTGGGCCCTAAATCCACAAATCAACTTTAAAAAAAAACACCCACCTTTGATCTTCTTGGGCGACTTCTTCCATCAACGCATTCTAGAGCTCCAACGGTTGAGATTCAGCGGTCGAGATTGGTTTTGGAGGGTGGGGATGAGAGATAGGAAGTGGGCCACACAAAGCTCTCTCTCATGGAGCTCTCGTGGATGATTTCTTGCTTGGGAGAAAATGAGGGAGAGAGATGAGAAAAAAGAGGTGTAAGAGAGAGAGGGATGGGTGATGGATGGGGTGAGAGATGGGTGATGGGTGATGGATGTACTTGGGTGTAAGAGAAAGTTGACTTTGGGGTTGCTTGAGGATGGGGTGAAATGTGATGTGTACTTGACATGAGATGTGGTGATTGATGGGATTAATGAGATTGATTTGATTAGAGATTCTCTTGGGATTGCAAACGCGCAACGTTTTCCTCGAATTGAACGCGGGCCCACATCTTCTGGCTAAGGTATCGCCTCGGCGGGCGAGACGCGGCGTCGGAACCGCAGCGACGGTGCGGTCGTACTGGTATAAGTCTCGGGTCGAGCCGACTCTGAAATACGGGATACGACTCGGGGTCGCGCGCAACGTCGATAAAAGATCGCGGGTTGTCGGAATTCGACTGGGAACCGCGGAAGCCTATGGAACGGTATGGGCTAGGATACAGGTCTTACATTCCATTAGGGGTGATGCCCTACAACTTGCCTAACGTATGTGATTAACTAGGATTGACGACCCTAGATGGATCCCCGCTTGGATAAATGATATAAAGGGAGGTACCTTAGCTTTCCAAATTTGCTGTATGAATAAGCCTAATTAAGAACTTGGCTAACACGACCATGCACCGCATTGCATGTGCTTTGGTGAGAAAGCGCACGTTTAGGGAGTTTGCCATGCGTGAATGGTTGATGAAGTCGCTGAGGGAGTGCAGGAGAGGGCATGCATCATTACCGCATATCATCCTTACATTAGTAAGAGTAATTTGGAATGATTTTTGTACTACTTTATCATTACTGCTTGACTGAATTGATAACATGTTAACCTTTGCCTTATAGTACCACTGAGTTGATCACTCACTCTCACTCTAGGACAGTGTTTTAAAACACCAACCAGACTCTGGTTTAGTTGCAGATGACGATGAGGCTAACGCGACGGAGCCGAATTTCATAGACGACGAGGAGGAGTTCTCTTACGTGTAGATCTCAGGCGGGTCTGTGTAGACCTAGAGCTGCGTTGTCGGGATCACAGGGCTATGGGATAATTGGACACTTTATGTTTTATTATTTTGTAAATTTTAGAAACAATACATGTAAACATTCAGTCCAGTTACATCATCATACTTTGGAGGCTAATAACCGCTTACTTATTCCAATACATATATTTCAGTCTTCCGCTTGCTTAATTACATTAACTCTGGAGTATGATATGCTGCTTTAGTATAATCACTCTCATGTTTAATGCACTAATATGGACAACATTTAAACATCATTATCTATGTTGCATAAGTGATGCGTTGGATCTCGGGAGTTGAGCTTTGCTCGACCCTCAAAATCCAAGGCATTACAAGATAAGATTGTGGACTTGCTTATAGAGCTCTTAAAATCCAACTCTAGAAGTAACAGAGAAAGTAGAAATAAGAAAAACTCTTACTCCCAAACACATTGAATAATAAGAGATCCTCCTAAAGCCAAAACTATAATGAAATGGGTTCCAAAAGATAAGTGTTTTGTTATCCACACAACTTTCAAAGCAAGTATCCATTCAAGATGATACCTAGATAGTGGATGTTATAGACATATGATAGGTGATAAGGCGATTCTATCAGACATCAATCAAATCGATGGTGACTCAGTTACTTTTAGAGATGGTAGCAACTGAAAAATCATAGGAAGAGGTAATGTAAATCTTCCCAATCTACATATCTTTAAAAATATTCTATATGTCAATGGTTTAAAACATAATTTGCTAAGCATATCTCAAATATGTGATAATAATCATAGTATAAAATTTTTAGATCACGGATGTGAGATAATTAACAATCAAGGCCATATAATATTAAATGGTCAAAGAACCTCTGAAAATTGTTATATCATTGACAACTCTTGATTTACAAATCGCTCTTGTTACATGGAATAAACAGACGAAACTAAACTTTGGCATCAACGTCTTGGATATGTAAACTATAGAGACCTATATAAATTAAGCAAGAGAGATCATCTTCATGGTTTACCCAAACTGAAAAAGTTAGAAAATAAAGTATGTGGTGCCTGTCAAATAGGCAAACAAATAAGGAGTAGTCATAAAAAGGCGAATTCCTTAGCCACTACAAGACCTCTTGAACTACTCCATATGTTTTTGACGAAGTCAAAAAGTTAATTAAATGCATTTAGACCAAAAAAGAACTTTCTGTAATCAGAATAAGAAGTGACCATGGCACCGAATTTGAGAATGACAATTTTGAGAAGTACTGTAATGACCATGGAATATTACATGAATTTTCTTCTCCTAAAACCCCTCTGTAAAATGGTGTTGCTGAGAGGAAAAATAGAGTTCTTTAAGAAATGGCGAGTGTTATGCTTAATAGCTTAAAATTAGCTAAAAATATATGGGCCGAAGCTGTTAATACCACTTGCTATATTATTAACTGTGTTTATATAAGAGCAGATAAAAATAAAACAACTTATGAACTTTGGTTTAATAAAAAACCTTCTGTGAAAATTTTCGAACCTTAGAAGCAAATGCTTCATTTTATGAGAGCAGGAACATTTGGGAAAGTTTGAAGATAAAAGTGATGAGGGTATATTTTTGGGGTATGCTCTAAATAGTACAGCATATCGTGTCCTGAATAAAAGGAATGGGGTGATATAAGAATTTATAAACGTATGATCAAATTGTCACACCCAATCATGATCAAGATGATGAAATTACTATTTTCAATCCATCTGAACCATCATCAAAATCATATTCTACTGAGGTTAGATTAGTCAAGGATCATCCGACTAATCAAATACTCGATAACCCTCACATTACTGTTTAAAACAGAAGACAATTAGAAAACTTATGTAATCACGTTTGATTTATTTCTAGATAAAACCAACTAATGTAAATGAAGCCCTTGCTGATGAAAATTGGATTTTGGCTATGCAAGATGAATTAAATCAGTTTGTTAGAAACAATGTTTGGTATCTGCTTCCTAGACCTTCTGACAAACAAGTGATTGGAACTAAATGAATTTTCAAAAATAAATATGATGAATTAGGTAATATTATAAGAAGTAAAACACGATTGGTTGTACAAGGGTACACTCAAATTGAAGGGATTAACTATGATGAGACCTTTGCACTAGTTGCTCGTCTTGAATCTATCAGATTATTTATTTCCATTGCATGCCATAAAAATTTCAAAATATACCAAATGGATGTAAAAAAATACTTTCTTAAACGATGAATTAAATGAGGAAGTTTATGCAGAACAACCTAAAGCTTTTGAAGATCCCAAACTTCCTAATAATGTATACCGTCTTAAAAAGGCTCTGTATAGCTTAAAACAAACCCCAAGAGCATGGTATGAAAAACTAACCAAATTTCTATTTAGTCAAAACTTTAAAATGGGAAGTGTTGATAAAACCCTATTTATAAAAAATATAATGAAGATATGTTGATTGTTCAAATATATGTAGATGATATTATCTATGGATAAACATATACTAACCTTTCCTCTAAGTTTGCAGATTTGATGAAATTAGAATGTGAAATGAGTATGGTTGGTGAGCTAAATTATTTCCTTGGTCTCCAAGTGAAACAACTTTAAGATGGGATATTTATCTCTCAAACCAAATATGTGATGAATCTTGTAAACAAATTTGGTTTTGAGAATGGTTCAACTAATTCTCGAATATAATGATATCGTATGTTGATGTGTTTTATTCGAGACTGTTGAATAGGATTTTTAGATTTGTTTATAACGCTGATATTGTCACAGTATATATTCATGGTATCTTGATCAATACCATAGTCTGCTAACATACATTTTATCCACATCAATTACGTGCATGCATTTCCTGTCGTAATATATTCAGCTTCTGCGGTAGATAAAGATACTAAGTTTTGCTTCTTGCTCATCTAAGAAACAAGACAATTTCCAATGTAAAAGCATCCACCACTTGTGAATTTTCTATCATCAACATTACCTGCCTAATCAGCATCAGTATATACCACAATTTGTAATGATGTATCATGAGGATACCATAAGCGTAAGTTAGTTGTGCTAAAAACATATCTGATTATTCTTTTAACAGCAGACAAATGAGATTCTTTAGGGTTAGTTGGTATCTAGCACATATGCCTACACTGAAGGAAATATCAGGTCCACTGGTAGTTAAATACAATAGACTACCAATCATGCTATGGTAAAGACGAGGGTCCACACTGTATTCAGGTGATCATCAATGACCACATTAATTGACTCTTGAATCACACCGGTCCTGTTGTTCAGTACACGATATGCACGACTGTTTAAAGAATATCCTAAGAAGATTCCTTCATCACTCTTAGTGTCAAACTTTCCCAGATTTTCACGATCACGCAAAATGTAGCACTTGGTGCCAAAAACTCAAAAGTATTTGACAGTTGACTTCTTATCGAACCACATCTCATAAGCCATTTTATTATTGGATTTACAAGTATAGACACGGTTAATAATATAGCAGGCGGTATTCACTGCTTTAGCCCATAAATTTCTAGGGAGCTTCATGCTATTCAACATAACATTTCCCATTTCTTGGAGTACTCTATTTTTTCTTTCCACAATACCATTTTGTTGTGAAGTTTTGGGCGCAGAGAACCATAAACAAGTCGAAGCATTCTTTGAGTTTAAAAAACTTTTCTTTTTGAAGTTTAAGTTTCACAACAATTTTACAACTTTCCTTGTATAGGGCATTGTAAGCATCTTGTAGATCTTCTTCATTTTCATAATCACTATTCAGATTTTCTTCACTAGTTGAATCATCATGATCTGAAAAAGTGAACTTGGCTAGAGTCATAAGGGCCTTAACTTCATTGCCCGACTCGGTTTCAGAATCTTCTGAATCAGAAGTAGCTTCAGACTCAGATGATTCATCCCAAGTAGCCAACATACCCTTCCTTTTGGGTTTGTCCTTTTTAGGACATTTGTTTGCTAAATGCCCATATTCATGGCAGTTGTAACACTGACTATCTTTCAAAGATTTTTGAGTTTTAGGTCTAAATTTCTTTTTATCATTTGATTGAAAATCAACTCTTTTCTTACTTTTGAAAATATTATAAAACTTCTTTGCTAAAAGAGCCATACCATTTTCAGAATCAGAGTTTTCTTTAGAAACATTTTTAGAAGATTTCAAAGCTATAGATTTACCTTTAGGAGCTTTAAAGTTTAACTCATAGGTTTGTAAAGAACCAACTAGTTCTTCTACCCTCATATTGTCCGTATCATGAAGTTCCTGGATCGCGGTTACTTTAGAGTTGAACCGTTCAAGAAGTGAGCGTAGTATCTTTGCACACACTTTACTTTCTGGGATTTTATCGCCAAGACCCCACATTGAGTTTACAATGTCATTTAATCATGTGTAAAAGTCCATAAACATTTCATTTTCCTCCATATGAATTTCTTCAAATTTGGTTGTGAGGAGTTGGACTTTAGATTTTTTGACAATTGATGTACCCTCGTGTGTCATTTCTAATATATCCCAGGCTTGCTTTGCAGTATCACAGGATATGATTCTTTTGAACTCATCCGATGATAGTGCGCAAGTGATTGCATTTAGTGCTTTTGCATTGGCACTACTCTCACTTTTCTGAAGTGTGGACCAAGAAGTATAAGGTGTTATTCTCATTGATTTTGATCCATTGATACTAGTAACTTCAATGGTAGGAGGGCTCCATTTAGTCACTGTGGCTTTTCACACACTCTCATCCATTGATTTGAGGAAGATCCTCATTCGGGCTTTCCAATAGGCATAGTTGGAGCCATCAAAGGGTGGAGGCCTAGTGACTGATAGGCTATCAAAATTTGACATCTTATATATATAGCTTAGATCGTTAGCTCAGAAATTAAATCCAAATAAAAAGCAATAAGAGCGAGCTATTACGCTTTGATACCACTTGAAATGGCCAAGCTATATGTCCTAGAGGGGGGGGGGGGGGGGTGAATAGGACTATGCCAAATTTAAGATAATTACAGCGGAATTAAATAATAAGATAGCCAAATAAAGTAAATCAATCCACAATGCTGAAATGAATAGCAACCTCAATGAACAAGTATTGAGAGATTGATACCAAAGTTGTTCTAAGGACAACCTTACACCAAAAACCAAAGTTTATGATAGGATAACCTGATTTCTAGAAAGGTCTTTGTATAAAGAACTCAAATCGTAGAGAAATAAATAAATTCAAACTGTACGGAAGAATAAAAAGCAATTTCAAATATTGATTGTTTTAGGACAACCATGCACCATACAAATGGCAGGGCAACCTTACAAGAACAATTAAAGAAACTGAAGCTCAAACTTAATAAAGGAATAGCTAGAAATAAATTGCTGAAATTTAAATCTAAACTATTACAACATTCCCCACACTTGCTTGAAATGTAAATATTTACAGCATTCACAACCACACATACATTCCACAGCTTTGAATGATAAAAGATAAAAGATTAAGCAAGCATTCAATCCACAAGACAAAGAATTATAGTGGTTCGCCTGTGTGTTCACCAACTGTTAAACAACAGCCACCCAGAATGCTACTCCACTCCTAATATCCTCACACAGGGGATATTAGCGTTCACTATCAAAATAGGTTTCACAGGTTCACCTAAAACCTTCACAATTATGTCTTTTTAACTTGGGCTTACACAATCCAAAAACCCCTCTTTCTGAGTTTTCTGGCTCTCCTCAGATAACCACACAAATGGAATTTTTCTAGAGAATCCCAAACAAAAATCAAAGAAATAGAAATCTCACAGAATTGTAAAATACCTGGATTTCTCCTCTTATAGCAGCCCGGAAGAACCAATCGGAGTAGAAGTTCGAATATGGAAGTTCAATGTCCAATACTCACTTTACAATGGTTCTAAGTTCTAATTGATTTTAGTTTAATCAACTTAGGGCTAGCTGTATTTGATTTTGATTCGGTGAAGAAGGAATTAAGAATTTCCCCTTTTTCTAATCAGATTGGAATACAAATCAAAATCAAATAACAATAAGCTAACGAAAGGAAATAGAATTATGCACAATATAGCTTAAAAACAAACACAAACTTATTTCAAAGTGGAGCCTTGAATTCACTTAATTTTCAATGAAAAACTCTGAAAATCATGTGCTATTTATAGCTGCAGAAATTCATCTTTGACTGGTCTTAGGGTCACCACGACTAGTCGAAGGATAAACAGATTTTTAAATTTTTGAGCGCGATCGGATCAAACCATTGTACGACCGGTCTTAAGCCGTCCACGACTGGTCGAAGACAGTCCACGACAGGTCGAGACCCCTCTATGACTGGTCGTGCGACACTTGATTTAGTCGCTGGAGTTTGAGTCATAGCACTATGACTGGTCGAAGGTCGAGTCAAGACCATCCCACGACCGGTCGAGCAGACTCTAGGACTGGTCGAAGCCGAACCAGAAAATCTGATAAATTACAACAATTTTAGGACTGGTCCTGGAACTTCTTAGACTGGTCGAACCAGTGCTAGGAATGGTCGAACAAGGTCTAGGACTAGTCTTAGAATAGACCATATTCATGTATTAATATTAAAATGAATTATGTAGCCAAAGTGACCTACCCTAAGGTCAATCTAAGGTTTATCATACCTGGGACATGAAGTATGGACATTGAAAACTTCATTCGCTTAGACTTTGATCATTATGAAGCTTGAGTTCTTCTTGATGCATCTTGACTACTTCACAAGCTTTGAAATCAAGTCATTTTGAGTTGCACTTAAGTCCCAAACTAAGCTTGAGTCTTGACCTTGAGTACACGTGAACTTGAGCTTGAGTTCTTACATGTGAACTTGAGCATGAATTCTTCTTTAATATCTTCTATCTTGTAGCTTGAACTAGCTTGAGGAATTCAACTTCTTGACATGGTGTCTCGAACGATTTTATCAAGATATAAATACAAGACACATACAGAGGTTTTGACACACAAAATTTGACAACTAAAGTGGAATCAAACCATAACACTTACAGGTTGCTGATTAGACGCCATTACACTTTAGTTTGCACTTTTGGAACACCCATGTATATTCATTTTGTTCATTTTTGGTGTATACATATCTATATTTTACCTGGTAACATGTTCATACTCTAGAGACTTACAACAGTTTATAAATTTTATATATCTATTACAGCCTTCTGCTTACGTAATTTAACTGTCTTTGGAGTATGATATGTTGTTTTGGTCTAATCCCATTCATGTTTCAATGCACTCTTCATAATCATCATTATCTATGTTGCATAAGTGATGCGTTGGAACTCGGGAGCTGAGCTTTGCTCGACCCCCGATTTTTAGGGCGTTACAGGATGGTGTGGATATAAGAAATACATCACGGTGGGTCCCACGAGTGGGAACCCACTCTCCAACTCTCCCCATGCAAAGCGTCAGGGACGTAGGGCTTCCTAGCCCTAGTTCACTATGGTGTGGCCCATCTAAGATAAGGATCGGCTTCAAATTTTGGCTCAATGCTTAAAGTGATAGGGGGAATCTGATAGATGGGGCCGATGGAACACAAACATCAAGGTCAACACACGCTACTGGGCAGCAGTGTCTCTGGACATTATTGCATCAAGCGGCAGCAACCGCTGCTATCTCTCTTCCGTTATTTGGTTTATGTTGAGGTCAAAATCTAGACCACCCTCCATTCAATGTTGTGAGCCTCGAATGGATCCTAGTCCTGCACAGAAAGGTGAGTAAAGGAGACCCTGGCTTAAACAGGGGACTCTCCGATGCCTAAGTAGCGTAATGTAGAGAGAGGGTGCAAGATATTGCGTACCTGTTGTGATGGGGTCCCCTGGTATTTATACCTATTGGTAGGGCAGATCGTGTCCGTCAATCTCGGCATGATCTACTCAATCAAGCGGATATTGCAATCGTGGAGATACTCCATAATCTTTGGATCGTGTAGCGCATCGTGTCTTAATGGAGCATATCTCCAGGCATGATCTTCGACCATGTCCACATTCGAACTGATTTCCCAGCTCGGTACTCGGAGTATCTTCATCCGAACTCGGACCTCGTCCTATCCGGGTCCGCAGCTGGGTACCTGTAGTCAAAATTCATAGTCGAGTCATCGGGGTCGGAGTCACGTGCTTATTTGGGACTTAGCTCTTGACATCTAGGTTGAAGATGAGTCGGTCGATCCTTGACCAACCTTCTTCGGATGAAGATAAGGATGAGGACGAGGACGAGAGCTCGACTTGACCAACTTTCTTCGGATGAAGATGAGGATGAGGATGAGGACTCGGCTCGACCAACCTTATTTGAATAAAGATGAGGATGAGGACGAGGACGAGAGCTCAGCTCGACCAACCTTCTTCAAATGAAGATGAGGATGAGGACGACTCGGGCTGACCATGTTTGACCCTGTCCAGATTTCCCCATAACAATTCAGGTGGTGGTGAGACAACTCAGAGGAATCCACTTCGTCCGTTAGATTGGCCAGAGCATGGTGGGCTAATGAGCTTTGGATCAACTTGATATTGGTGATATTTCCACCATACAGCTTTGTGTGATTTACTCAATAGGTTAGACGGAAAATAAACATCACGGTGGGCCACAGAAGGTGTTCCACGTTATGATAGCATGTGGGGCACGCTCTCCACCAACATGGCCCACTTATGGGCCCCACAACATTATAAGCTTAATACAAGAAAAGAAATGGAAAGGAAAGTTTCGGCCATTGGGGTGGCGCCCTTGCCACTATGGGGTCCACCATACACATTATACATGATAAAGGTGGGTCAGACCCTTGTGGGTCCACCGAAGATGGGATATACAAACAAAATGGAGGGTTTTTACCCTCCCATGCACTCATAACATCGGATGAATGGTTGGATCAGCTCGGATCGACGATCGGAAGGTCCACTGAGCTCCTCTCCATTCCTAATATCCTCTAAACTTTGTTTTCTTTTCTTTCTCTTAACCTCTAGATCTCTCCCAATATCTCTCAAGCTCTGTCTTTTTTCTCAAACCATTCCCCAAACTTTCTCTCTAATCTTCCTTTCTTTTCTCTCTCTCCGTCTCTTAATCTCTCCCTAATCTCTCTAATTATCCTCTTTATCTTAATCTCCCTTTACTCTCTTGCTAGGAAATCTATGGAAATGAGAGGGGTTTGGGGATCTGTGGTAGAACTTTTAGGACAATGAAGATATTGGAAAAAAGATGGAGGGGTAGAATGGGGAGAGAGAGAAGGAGAGAGGGATGTTTTAGCGTGGGCAAGATATGGGTTGCATAGGCCAGGGCATGAGTTTCTTTGACTAATAGAGAGAGAGAGAGAGGTGATATGTTGATTAATGGATTGATGGATTAATAATTGATTAGACAACCTTGGGATTTGTGCAAGTGAGGCCCGCGTACGTTACACGGCACACCTCAGATTGTGCCATAACTGTAACTTCTAATCTAAAGGTCACAATGGGGCATATCACGTGGTGTTAGAATCGTAGTGCAAGCGTGATCACCTAAGGTACAAGTCTCGAGGTGTTGTGGTACTAAAATAGGGTCACGATCAAAACTCATCGATCTGGTGCACCCAAAACAGGTCGGTACCGAAGTTGAAGAGTATGGAAGGTCTCACAAGATTACAGGTTTTACACCTATAAATATTTCATCGGTTTCATTTGCATTTTTCATCTCTTTCTCCATTTTATCTAAGTTTGCCTTCTTTAGGCTAGTTGTCACGCCCCAAACTTGGAAACCGAGCTCAAAAATTTCCGATCACCGAATCCGCCGTCGACAGCCTTCGATTTACCCCATTCTCGGCTCCTAACACCCATTTACTAGATTCTGATCTTGGGATCCTACAAGGAGGATTTTCCAACGTACTTTTGTCTCATAAGAAGCATAACCACAAGTATACCCAAATCACAAAGGCAACATCATCATCACATATTCACTAATATAAACATTTGAATACAATGCTGAAAGGGAAATACATATATCATAAATCAAAGCTCCGGAAGACCGTTGCACGCTCCAAGCTCAATGCTGCTGCAACCTAACGCTACCTGCACGCATCTATCGGGCATAAGCTTATAAAAATCTTAGAGGGTGGTGAAAGTGTGTGCACAAGATAAGTACCAAGCATCCAATATAATGTCATAAATCATACGATATCGAAATAAGCGAAAATATTGACAAGATCATGAATCATACGATATTAGAGTAAGCGGAAATATACTGATAAGTCCATAAGTGCCATCAACCATACCAAGGCTATGCGATGCAAGGCATGAATGCTAACGGCCATATCAATGCAGAAACGTGGCAACCCAAAATACTAAATGCTACGATGCAATACGATATGTGGTGCGAATGAAATGACCAAGCTGGAGTGAAGTCAGGATGATAGTACGCAGTATCGCAGGCTATGGGGTCCATCACAAGGGGTTTCTATCCAAACCAATCTCATACCTAAATTTGGATAGCCGGACTCAATGTAGTAGACTTCTGATCTCAGGTTAGTCGTGCACCCAATTGAAATCCTAGCCATGCGAAGGTATACAAGAATTAGTTACGCACCATCAGCTTGAGTGAATAGTGAATGAATGAATGAGTATGCAACTCCTGCTCAATAAGTCCACATATCAGCACCGTACATCTTTGGGATCATCACCAGGGTTTAGTACACTCCAAGCTAGCTACCTCCCCAGCCGGTCGCGTAGCCCAGCGAGTGAAAAAAACTTCACCACCCGCCTGCCAGTAGTATACCAATGCTTACCCGGCTCTTCGATAGCGGACCCATTTGGGAGCTGGTCAAACTCAACCTAGCTTACAGCTCCTTCACTCGGGTGGATAAGGTCACACCCCCTCCCAACCAACCACGACACAGTGGGAGACACGGCCTACTAGTATTCGGCACTCGGGCGCTCATGTATCCACTCGGTCTAGACGTTGGGGCATCTCTTGGCCACGGAGGTTTAGGGACTTTCACCTATGAACATCCAAAGTGCGCAGATGCTCGAACTAAATATTTTCGGTGTCCCATCTAGCTATCCACGACATGCCTGTGGAGGCTACAGCCCTGATGTCATTAGGGCGTAAAGTAATCACAATCACATAATGCAAGATGCATGAGTGATGTTGTCCAGTCATGCATCAATCCTGCGCATACTGTGCACTCATGTGGGTTAACTCCACCTATCAGGGAGTCCCATAAACCATCTGTACTATGACATATGCAATGGTCAATCACATCTCAATGAACATGTAGATGATGCATATGGGTATGTATCATGATGCTATGCTGTCACATACTCATAATCGGTATCAATAACCAGCATCAACAACTGGCCTCGACAATCTGGACATTTAACCAACATTGACCCCAAGGAATGGCCCACATAGAGCCTAACATATAGTGGACCCATGGCCTCACACAAGGGCCTAATATACAACACCATGGGCCTCACTCAAGAGCTTTCTACACATCACGATGAGACTCTCACATGGGCCTAACATACATCATATTGGGCTCCATCGCCTGATCCTTAAATGCATCACAATGAGCCTCATCATATAGGCCTCACATACATCACATTGGGCCTTA
Source organism: Magnolia officinalis (assembly GCA_021015155.1). Classification (NCBI taxonomy): domain Eukaryota; kingdom Viridiplantae; phylum Streptophyta; class Magnoliopsida; order Magnoliales; family Magnoliaceae; genus Magnolia; species Magnolia officinalis. The sequence goes on from JAJHSJ010000008.1 coordinate 34,047,521, forward strand.
AACACGGGCTGAATACGCATCCCAGCGGGCCTCAAATACGGGCCGCATATACATCACATTGGGCCTCAAACACGGGCTAAATGCACATCACAATGGGCCTCAAATATGGGCCGGATATACCTCACAATGTGCCTCAAACACGGGCTGAATGCACATCACATTGGGCCTCGAACACAGGCCGCATATACCTCGCTTTGGGCCTCAAACGTGGACTGAATGCACATCGCAATGGGCCTCAAATACAGGCCGCATATACATCACATTGGGCCTCGACAATCGGCCTCGATATCCGGCCTCGACAATCGGCCTCGACAATCAGAATCGGAATCGGCCTCAACAATCGGCCTCGATAATCGAAATCGGTATCGATAATCAGAATTGGCCTCGACAAGCGAAATTGGAATCATCCTCAACAATCGGCCTCGACACTCAGAATTGAAATCGGCCTCAACAATTGGAGTCAGAATTGACAATTGGAATCGGCCTTGACAAGCGGAATCGGAATCGGCCTCAACAATCGGCCTTAAGACTCGTAATCGGAATCGGCCTCAACAATCGGCCTCAACAATCAGAGTCGAAATTGAGCTCGATAATCGGAATCGGCCTTGATAATCGGAGTCAGAATCGACAATCGGAATCGGCCTCGATAATTGGCCTCGACAAGCGAAATCGAAATCGGACTCAACAATCTGCCTAGACACTCGGAATCAGAATCGGCCTCAACAATCGGCCTCAACAATCGGAGTTGGAATCGACAATCGGAATCGGCCTTGATAATCAAAATCGGTATCGACAATCAGAATCGGCCTCGACAAGCGGAATCAGAATCAGAATCGGCCTCAACAATCTGCCTCGACACTCGAAATTGGAATCGGCCTCAACAATCGGAGTCGAAATCGACAATCAGAATCTACAAGAATGGGCTTAACAAGGCCTAAGGGAAGGTCATAATGTGGACATTCAACCATCATAGCCCATCAATGTGGACATTTAACCATCATTGCTCCCAAGGAGTGGCCCACATAGACCCAAACATATCGTAGGCCCATGGTCTCATACAAGAACCTAATACACATCACTATGGGTCTCACTCATGGGCCAAATACTCATCACAGTGGGCCTCGGCACATGGGCCATGATTACATCACATCAGGCCTTGCCCATGGGCCTCGAATACATCACAATGGGTCTTGCCCATGGGCCTTGAGTACATTACAATGGGCCTCAACCCATGGGCTTCAAATACACAATAGGTGAACCCTACACATGGGCCTTTACACAACAAGTGGGCTACATCAATAGGCCACACTAATGGGCCTCAAACACATCAAGTGGACCATATCACATGGGTCGCACCAGTGGGCCTCATATATAACAAGTGGACCACATCCACGGGCCGAAAATATATCATATTGGGCCACGACATATGAGCAGAAAATACATCTCAATGGGCCTCACCACTGGGGCCACATCAATGGGCCTCATCACATCACATTGGGCCTTGCCAAATGAGCCTTATACATTTTAGATTGGGCAATTTGGATCAAACATATACATCACGTGGGTCCCACGTCCCATGTGGACGGATGGACGGAGTGGACATAGAATAAATACATCAAGGTGGGCCACGTTGGATGGCATAAATAAGACACAAAATCAAGGTGGGGCCTCATCAGCTCCATCCAGATATGGACGGTGGGGATACAAAATACATATGGCAAGGTGGGCCCCACCATAACGTTTATTTTCCATCCAATCTGTCCATACGGTCACAAAGACCTGGTTAAAGAGGAAAAACAGATATCATTGATCCAAAACTTCTGTACTCCTAAAGAGTTTCAATGGTGGATGATCAATCCCCACTGATTTCTTCAGTGTGGTCCACCTGATCGATGGCTGGATCTAACACACATTTCACAGTGGGTCCCATCCAGATGGACAACCAGGATGAAGCAAATATCCCAAACGGGACCCACAGAACTTGCTGACACAAGTACAACAGCTACATGGCTGCATGGGTACCAGCCCACCATCCATTGGATGGATGGTTTGGATGAAGAACAAATGGACGGTGGGGGTATAAAACATATACATCACAGCGTGGTCCATAGTGCTCGTGGCTGCACGTACAATAGCTGTTGCAGTGGCTGCTGGCCCATTGTCCATCAGACGGACGGTTTGGATTCAAATAGATGGATGATGGGGATTTGACCCACTTATTGACGTAAACACATCAGCTATATGCTGGTGTGGTGTAGACCAGCCAATCCTCCCTCATGGTGGATGGGTCCCATGTGCTGGGCTCATCATGGTGTGCTTCCACCTGAGATTTGCTTTTGCCTCATTCCAGCCCATGGCCTGGGGTCCTCGATGAACGGCGTGAATGAAACACGTTCCTCATGTGGGGCCCACAAAATCTGCTGATGTCCTGTAGTGGGATGGTCCACCGTCCAGACGATGGACGATGTATATAGAGTAGATACATCACGGTGGCCCTACACAGCACCATCCAAATGGACGGTGCAGATAAATACATCATGGTAGGCTCCACAGATCTCACTGACATCACTCCCTCAGCCATATAGGTGGCACGTGAGGGATCCCAGCCAATCCACTCCTCATTAGGTGGGTCCCACATGAGGTCCACCATAATATAATATTAAATTTTAATATATATATATAGAGAGAGAGAGAGAAAGAGGGAGGGAGGCTTCAACGTCCAGCATCCAATCTGGAGGGATGACTTGGATGAAACACAAACATCAGTGGGGCCCACCGTTGCTGATGTAATACAATAGCTACATGACTGCGTGGGTCCCACCGTCCCACACCATGGACGGTGAGGATCAACATCAAGGTGGGCCACAAAAATGAAAAGAGAGAGAGAGAGACATCGGTAAGAAGGGGAGGGACCCCGCTACCATGGGCCCTCCCTAAATACAAAGCATACATCAAGATGGGTCCCACCATATGTGGGCCCTCAAATAACAAAATCAACGGTTAGATCACCCACCTATGCTTCTTCTTGGACTTCTTCTTTCATCAACACATCCTTGAGCTCCGAAGGATCATGATTCAAGGGTTGGGATGAAGCTTGGATGGTGGAGATGGGAGGTGGGCGACACACAAAGCTCTCTCTCATGGAAGCTCTTGCTTAGACGGTTGCTTGGGAGATGGAGTTTTGAAAATGAGAGAGAGAGAGAGAGGATGAGATGTAAGAGAGAGAGGGATGGTGTGATGGGTGAAAAGGTGAATGATGTGTACTTGACATGTAAGGGTGTGTAAGAGAGAGAGAGTTGACTTTGGGGTTGCTCTTGTACTTGACATGAGGTGATTGATGTGCACTTGATTGATGGGACATTTTGAAGTGATTCTCTAGGGATTGCAAACGCGTGGCATTTTCTCAAACTGAATGCGGGCCCACATCTCCTGGCCTGGGTATCGCCTCGGCGCGCGAGATGTGGCATCGGAACTGTGGCGACGGTGCGGTCGCAAGGGTACAAGTCTTGGGTCGAGCCGACTCAGAATCACCGGATGTGACATAGGATTATACGCAAATAACAATTTCAGGTCGAGGGTTGTCGGAATTCGACCGGGAGGACTGCGGAAGCCTACGAAACGGTACGGGCTATGATACAGGTCTCACACTAGTGCATCCATTCCCATTTTAAACTAAAGAATTTTATAAGGGAATAAGATAACTTTTAGGTTGGTGTGTCTGCATCAACCCCAACCAAGGGAAAATCACACCAACTCTTGTAAGGGTCTCGCCAAGTCCCTTTGCCAAATTCTTGTGTCGAGATGTCACCGGACTACCTAACATGGTTGTGTTAAGCCCTTTTGGGGCATGACAACCCATATTGTTCCCTTTTAGCACCTTTATTTCATTTTATTTCATACTATTACATTAATATTATCAGTCTCACCTTTATTGTCACCCCTATGGTGATCAGATACACTGCCAAGAATAATATTCATTGTCTTCTGATTGGGTATAGATCCATGGTCAATATCCCATACATATCCAATTCAGTGCTCTAACACTATCCTCTATAAGCAAACAATGTGTTCTCCAATATAGACATAATGCTTCACTCCTTGTATTAGAGATTCATATGTAGAATGCACATATTCCCAAATTCTCTCTATATTATCCTTGATTCGTACCAAAAAGGAGACACACCAAAAGGATTATTATATTTTGATATCTCACTATGTGAGGAGGCTATAATACCTATATTGATGTCGTCCAATAGATCCAAATCTTGTTTAAATTCTAACCACAATTATCCTTACATTCATCCTTGCATATCATGCATCTCTTGTATTCTATTACATATCACCATTTTGTCACCATATCTACATTTATTACTATTTCTTTTACGTTATAATCAAGGGTCATCTTAAGAAATATAATTAAGGGTTTGTGGTAAATCATAACTTAGAATGTATTATGAACTCATATAATACTAATAATAATAATAATAAAAGCTTTCTAATTACATGTGCTCTTATTTCTCTTATGTGGACCTAGTTATTTGATGAGAATGCTTTATGAATATCTTATGGATAAATGACAATGAATGTGATCCTTGTTGCAATACTTATATTTGATATATATCACAATCAATAGGAAACCATATTTGTCGAGGCTAATTAAGTGTCGTGGTCCTATTTTGTTTGCATAGAAATAGGCCTTGGCCACATTAGAATCGATCACAAATAGTTTGTTGTCTGTGTTGTATCCTATATGACCGAGCCCCATTTTCAGTCTTTTAGGATCAGATACGTGTGAACTACATGTGCGCATGCTTAACGGCCGCATGATTATTGTAGATATGTACGACCATATTTCGAGGGAGGTTTATAAGACATCGAGCACATTGGAAGCAATCAGCAATGGTGCAACCGAGTTTGAATAGCCAAGTATATAATTAGCCAATGGTTAGGTTCGCACGAATGTTGATAGATGTCAAAAGACTAGAGAAAGCAAGAATGTGGAAAGGATCTGAAACCAGAGAGAGGGAAGAAACAGTTAGAATAACCATTAGAACGTCAGAAGCATCTAAGTAGTAAAGCAATAGTATATTTGGAAGATTAAGTAAGTTTAGAAAATCATCTCACACCAACCCAAACAAACTAGTAAATCAATTATCTTCAATTATCTTTCAATTATCCTGTCAAGTTTACATTCCATAGTGTAATTGTTGTCTTTATTAAGTAAATTCTTTCCCTTAACATAATTATTTACTTTCCGCATTTACTGTTTATATTCCCTAGCTTAATCATAGCAAAAGTATAGTAGTTGATAATCATAGCTATAATAAGAGAACTCTCTAGCGGTCGATAACAGTTGATCTGAATTTCCCTTTTTTGGTCCACTTCCCCTGCATTAAGGAAGTCCTTTTGTACGGAAGGCAAAAAGTAACCCATCATTAGAGGATGAACCCCACCCTTTGACTATGATCCATTTACACTTTGAGCGAGTGGCTGAATAGGCGACTGATCTCCTCAGATCTCAGTCTTACTCAGTTTTTACCTGAAAAGGCCGAGCTAAGAGTCCTAGAGAGAGGGGAGGGGGGGGGGGGGGGGGGGAGGGAATAGGAGTATGCCAAATTAAAATTTAAATGTATAATTAAGAAAGAAATAGAGAAAGATAACACTTATCAATTCCAAATAGCAGAAATAAATAGTAACCTCAAATGCACAAGTATTGAGAGGTTGATACAGATGTTGTTCTAAGAACAACCTTACACCAAAAACTAAAGGTTTATGGTAGGACAACCTGATTTCTAGAACGGTCTGTGTATCAAAGTCCCAAACAAATACAGTAGAATAAAGAATAAAACTGAAATAAATATCTACTACTATTACAATATTCACCATATGTGTAGAAAATAGATTACAATCATTCACCACAAATGCACAATAATAAACATTCACCACAACTCTATCAATTATAGTGGTTCGCTTGCGTGTACACCAACTATTAGAAAACATCCACACAACTACTCCACTCCCAATATCCTCATCCACGGGGTATTGGCTTTCACTAAGAAATAGGTTTTCCAAGGTTCACTCAAAACCTTCACAATTGTGTTTTCAAAGGGATACCACAATTAAAAACCTCACTCACTGAGATTTTTTGTCTTTCTCAGTCAAAACCAAAAATGAAAGATTTTCTAGCAATCTTACAAACCAAATACAGAAAATTAAAATTATACTTATATGAAGAAAGTACTTCGATGTAGCCCGGTAGAACCGCTTCTTTAGAGACGTAGAATGTTCAATGTTCAATGTTCAATCTCTCAAATGATAGGGTTCTAGGTCTAAATGAATTTTAATTTAAATCCAACCTTAGGCTACTTTGGATTCAACTTCTTGGATCTCACAAAGGGTTAAATTCAAATATCCCCTTTAATATCAAATAGAATGGAATCAAGAGATCAAAGAATTGAATAACCAGAAAGCTATTAAAATAATTTAAAAATACCTCACAATAGCTTCACAATAATGGGAGCCGAGTTCTCAGAGTTGTGACTTTAATATCTTTTGGAATGAATGTAAAACTCTGAAAATAATCCTCAATTTATAAGCAAAAGTATTGTTTGCTCGACTGGTCTAGTGGTCGGTTCGATTGGTCGAAGGACCAACAACATTTCAAAATTTCTAGTGCGATAAGATAAGATCGTTACTCGACTGGTTGAGTGGCCTGCTCAACTGGTCGACTTTGAGTCAAGCCTGCACAATCGGTCGAGCACTATTTACTTGACTGGTCGAGGGTCCAACAGAAAATTCTGAAAATTAATAACAAACCTTGGAATGGTCGAGAAAATTCTTATACTAGTTGAGCCAATGTCTGGACTAGTTGAACCATGACTAGGACTAGTCGAAAAATAACCTATATAATAATTAAATGATCTATGATATAAATGTAAATTGTACGAAGGTCAATCAAAGGTCAAAGAAGTCATATATGTGAGATTGAATCAACACATATCATTCTCTTGAAGTAGTTGAAGCTTGAAGACTTGATCTAATACTTGGACTTCGTAATGTTGTTCTTAAACCTCTTGAACTTGTACTTGAAGTTCTTGATCTTGTACTTGAATGTAGACAAGATTTGCTAGGAAGACATGAAGTTAATCTTACAATAACAGCTAAACAAGATACAAATTCCAAGAGGTTTTGGCACTATAAAATTTGACAAACCTAGGAGCTAGATAAGATAGCATTTACAATCTCCCCCTTTGTCATATTCGTGACAAAACAAACCAAGACCAAAGAATCATGCACCAATTAGATCAATAAAGAATCATGCACTAGTTAAAAACTGGTCAGCAAAAATTAGCAAACCAATACTCCCCCTTAATACATTACTACATAGAATCCAAGAGAAGAAATTTGCAGTATCTGTATGTGAACAAATACAAATCCAAAAAAAATAACCACCACTTCTCCACATCTTCCACTCCATAAAATCCAAAATCATTAAATAGACATGTTAAGATAACATACATATTGTCAAGATAACCATTAAAACATGTCCATAATAACAAGAAAACGTGTCTAATCATATAAAGTTAAGAGAAATCCAAATATAAAAGTTATTACAAATAAAAAATTCAACACAAACGGAACCAGAGGAAGGAACAGGTATGGAAGGATCTATTTAATGTAGTCCCTTGTTAATGAGTCGAAGATATTTGCGCATGTATTTAAATTGAGTTTCTTGAGACACATGCATACCCTCTACCTTTTCCTCAAGGGAACGTAAACGTTCATCAAAATTAGACGGCTGAAAATCAGGATCAGTTGCAGAGTCAGATTCAATCTCATCAAATATGTCATCCATATTGACATCATCTGGAGGAAAAGTATCCTCCTCTTCAGTTGCTTCAACTGCTCCTCCAGCACCCAAATTAACTTGGCCTGGAGCCAACATCAAATTCATCTTATTTATGTTTGAGGTGTTGAATGAAAGATGGTTAATGGGAGCTTCTCCAACTGTAACGCCCTGAAAATCGGGGGTCGAGCATAAACTCAACTCCCGAGTTCCAACGCATCACTTATGCAACATAGATAGTGATGATTAAATGTTGTCTGTATTAGTGCATTAAACATGAGTGAGATTAAGTCAAATCAGTGAAACATAATCCAGGGACAGCTGTAATACGCAAGCGGAAGACTGAAACGAATAAGTATAACTTATAAACCAGTATAGGTCCCCAAAGTATGTATGCGTTGCCAGGTCAATAATTACAAGTATTATTTTAAAATACAAAAGGTCAAAAAGAAAATGTGATAGTCCTCTATCAAATATGAACCCCGAATCCCCGTCGAGTCAGAACGGCCTATATGAACCCGCCTGAATACTGCATGCATGAGAAAACATCCTCATCGTCTGCGAAGTCTGGCTCCGCCTCACTAGTCGGGTCTCCATCTGCAACTAAGACAGAGTCTGGTTGGTGTGTACAACACCATCCCGTAACGTAGGAGTGAGTGATCAACTCAGTGGAACAACAAAGAAAAGGTTAACATGTTATCAATTCAGTCAAGCAGTAATAATAAAGCAATACAATCAAACATCCCTAAGTACTTTGATTAATGCAGGAATAGTATGTATAAATGATGCATGCCCTCGCCTACACTCCCTCTGCAATCTTCATCTAACGGTCGTGCATGTCAGTCACTTCCTCAGTGCTCTACCCAACGCCAAACGGCACATGCAGTGCGGTGCATGAGCGTAATTACCAAGTTCTTATTAGTCCTTTTCATACAGAAGGATTGAGAAACTAAGGTACCTCCCTTATATCCTTTCCCAAACAATGATCCATTCTAGGGTCGTCAGTCCTAGTAAATCTCATACGATGATGCAGTTCTAGGTCACTACAAAGGGCTCATCACCTCGATGTAGGCTTGACTTGTACTCAGTTGCTACGGAAAGGCTCATCGCCTCAACGCAGTCTCAGAGTACGCTCGAGGTCACTACAAAGGGCTCGTCACCTTATCAGTGTAGGCCAACAGCTCGAATACAGTGTCCCATACCACTGTATTTAGCTCACGAGGCTGTGTTGCTCAGTGGTCACTACGGGTGAGCTCGTCGCCCCGGCGTAGGCCGACAGCTCGACCACGGTGTCCCATACCACCATGTCCGGCTCATGAGTCTTAGCGGATCGAGATACCAAGGTTAACAGGGTTTCATTGGTGAGTTTGGTACCTTAGGTTCAAGCAGTGACGTCCATACATGGTGAACATACATCGGGTCAATCGGGTTACTTGACGATCTCGACTAGCTCGAGCGCACATCAAGCCGAACGACATGAAGTGCGTAAGCCCTCTGCGTGGCCTAACCACTGTCGTCAACCAAAGTACGGCTCGGATTCACCAGGCATGTCTCGTGTGGTGAAAACAACATCAACCACCTGATCAGAGTAGGTTACCGATTGCCTAGGCTATATCATAGCCCCAAACACATCTAATTTCAACAAGTAATCATATGAAACAATCAAAGCAGTAACGGGCAATAATTCAATTCCTACAATCGTATGAGCATGTAGTGAAAAGCAACGTAACCATGAATTTACACGCATTCATTCCATAGATGAGATAGACATCATATCATAACGTACATGGAGGAAATCATACACATAATTAAGGTATTTGACATTTATATCGCAACCCTCATACAAAGTGCTCCTAGCCGACATCTATCTCATTCAGACATTTTTATAAACACTTTAGACTACATACATCAACATACATGACGTATGTTGACCACACAGGTGTTAGGCCAAACCCTTTCACTAGGGAGTTGCCCCATATATAACACGCATGTACCCACGACGGATAGTCATGGCAAGCATGAAACCAAGTTCCATATTCATTCATCCATTTCCACAAACACTTGGGCTACACACTTTAACATACATAACGTATGTTAGCCGTAACGTGTTTTAGGGAAAATCCTTTTGCTAAGGAGTTGTCGCATATGTAACAAGCATATATCCACGGCAGATAATCATGTCAAGCACGGATCTAAATTCCATACGTATTCAAACATTTCAACATATACATGGAATACACAATGTTCAACATAGTTCGTATATAACTGTAAAGAGAAATAGACATCGCATTTTGCATGTGAAATAGCATCCACGTCAGTTATAAATCATTATCCTACATTGAAAGCCTTGAAAACCATAACCTATACGTTTATAGTCTGCACCTTACGCCGATAAATGCGTAACGGATTCGTTTTAAACACGTAGTCTTTGTCACCGACAGAATGACAACCTATAGCATGAACTAGGTTAGCTATTTCATCATTTGAACTATTTGAAACCCTAGAATAGATTGGGGTTAGGTTTTCTTACCTAAGAACGGGATCGGTATTGTCGGTAGAGCGATACAGAAGTGGTGGTAAGGCACGTGGAGTAGCGGGGATCGAATCCCAGGAGTGACTCCAACTCTCACACACAATCCTCTCTCTCTTTCCTTCTCTTTCTTCTCTTCTCTCTCTTAGGGTTCTAGGGAATTCGTATGGAGTGAGAGAGTGAGGGTTTTAAGCCCTTATATGGGCCTAAAACTGATGGGAATGGCCCCAGGGCCATGGTATACTTAGGGTATAGCCAAAAGGGGTTTGTTTTGATCCAACGGAGCACTTCTGGAGCTCCCTTTTCTGCATACGTCGGACTTAAGCTCCCTGACCTTGGATCTAGGTCAAGCTGAGTTTTCGGTCTGATCGGCTTTAGAGATCGACCGTGGCGGACCATTTTCAATTCAATGGTCACCGGTACTCGATTAGGGCCACAAGTGTACTGACATGTGTGAGAAATTTCTCCTGATCCAAGGGTATATTTGGGTTAGATTCTAACGGTCTGAATCCTTATATTTGGCCCGCAAGCGACACGTCTCAGTTTTCTTAAGTTTGGATTTTATTTCCAAAAATATTCAAGTTTCTCACACACTTCACTTCGAGCTCAAGTTGTACATTTCTGGACACAGTCAGGACTTGATTTTTGAGATGGTTGTCAAGCCCAGCAAGGCAGTCATAATCGTTTAGTTTTGCGGTAATCGGACTTTCGACGTGCGATCCAGGTCCGATACGCAACTTCGTGATGCTCCCGAGAGCAACTGAGTAATGAGATTGATCCTAGATTATAAGGTAATGTAGCTTCAACGATTCTGTAAGTTTTGGATCTTGCAGATCGTATTTAAAGTGATTGGTGCTAATTTCACAGGTAAACTAGTTTAGCGCTAGTTAATTCTAGCCTATTTTCTAAAGGATTTGGTCCTATGCGATTTCTGCCTGAGGTGGTACTCGGGTCCTTGTACGGATTTTTCTGAGACGTTACACCAACAGGCATAGCCACAAGACTATGGGTAGCTAAGACAGTCATAAGATAGGCAAATGGAATGTCACTATGACCTGGATGGAGTCGGAATTGAATCATGATATAATAGATAAGTGATGGAAGACACACAAAGACACCAGTAACAATAGAGTGAAGAATGCGAACCATGAAAGTAGTGAGCTCAGTCTTGTTACCAGATTTAGGATAGACATTAGAAATGAACACACGATGGAGAACCCTGTATCTGGGTAACAAAATTTGGAACTGAGCGCATTCCCAGAACTCCATTCCGCATACATGTTGAATAACACTCTAGTGAGCAATCTTTTCTCAGATTTAGAAGGTTTTGCTACAAGAGTAGAAATGAGAATACCATCATCATTAACTGGAAGTGCCATGCCCAAAACTCGAAAATCCGGCTCACAAAATTCCTGATCGCCGAATCTGGCGCCGACAGCCTCCGTAGTACCCCATTCTCAGTCTCCTAGCACCCATTCGCCCGGGGTTCGATCCTGGGATGCTACGAGGAGGATTTTCAACAGTAGTTTGATTCGTAATAAGCATAACCAAAGGCATAACCCCACAAACAACAACAAAAAACTAATCACATTTCCACTATGATAAAAAATTTATAAGTACAATGAGCATAAAGGGAAATACAATGATAATGGACAAAAAACTCCAAGATGCTATGCGCTCCTGCCTCAGCGCTGCTGTGGTCCAACGTCATCTGCACGCAACGGTCATGTATAAGCTTATGGAAAGCTTAGGGGGTGGTGACAATGTGTGCGCAAGGTAGTAATACAATTATGCAGTATCAGAGTAATGCAGAACATGCCAATGAATCTACGAATTCCATTAGTCGTACCAAGGCTATAAGATGCAAGGCATAAATGATGTCGGCCGTACTACGGCCATGCGATGCGAGATGTAACTCAAGCATACGAATCCTCATCTAAGTCCACATATCAATACAACTCAACTCTAGAATATAATCGGGGTCTAGTACACTCTAAACCAGATTGTCGCCCCATTGTGTGCAATAAGGTAAGTGGAAGAGACCTCACTATCTGCCTGCCAATATCGGACCCTGCTCGTCTATAGCGGACCCATTCCTCGAGCTGGTCAAAGTCAGCCTAGCTTTGCCCACTCCTCTAGGGCGAGTAAGGCCGCACCCCCTTCCAACCGACTACGACACAGTGAAAAGTGCGGCCTTCTGGTAATAGGCACTCGGCGCTCATGCACCCACTCGGTCTAGACGTTGGAGCAACCTCCTGGTACCATAAGGGTTTAGGGACTTTCACCCAGGGATATCTATGGCACCCCATGTAGAACAAAATTTCTAGTATCTAATCCTACCATCCACGATATTCTTGTGGATGCTACGACCCTGATGTCACTAGGGCATACAATAACCATGTCACACATAAGAGAAATGCATGAATCACACTATCCAGCCATGCAACAATCCTGCGTATTTTGTGTGCTCATGTAGGGCAACACCGCCTATCCGGGAGCCCATAGATAATCTGCCCGAAGACATATGCTATGATTAGTCACTTCTCATATCAAGTATACATATGATGCGTATGATCATGAATCGTGGAACTATACTAACCATGTTATATGGCGATGGATTCTTGTTCGTAACGAAGATGGGCTTAGACAGCCTACACACTACCAATATGGGCCTAACCATGGGCCCTACGGAGAGTTACAATGTGGACATTTAACCATCATTGTTCCTACAATGTGGACATCAAACCATCATTGCTCCCAGGGCATAGTCGCCAAAAACATCATTACATACATCATGGGGAAATCCCTAATCAAATGCGCCGAATCAATGGGTCGGGCCCAACTCATCTATTTTTAGAAAATCCATATAGAGTATTATATAAAAATAAACCATATCAAAAGATCAACTGGACCATATCGTATTTGACCGTGGTAATAATGATTTCCACGGTTAAATTCTTGTGGGTCCCCATTATAGGATTCATTTTCTATCCAACCTATTCATAAGGTTACAAGGACCTGGATTTAGAGGAAAACAAATATCATATTGGTCCAAACTTGGTAGTCCGAAGAGGTTTAATGGTGGACGTTCAAACCCACTGTTTTCCTTTAATGTGGTCCACCTGATCCTAGATCTGTCTTATTTTTTTTTATCTCAAGCCTCAAAATTATCCTTTAAAATGGTTGGGACGGTTCCTATACAACACATGCCTCATGGTGGGTCCCATAGATAGACGGTGTGGATGGAACAGGTGGGACCCACGAAACTTGATGCCATGTACAACAGCTAGTGGTGGGGTCCACCGTTCACGGATGGTGGAGGTCCTGGAGGTCCCACATGCATCATGGTGTGGCCCATCTAGATGGTGGATGACGTGGGTGGGTCCAACGGACCCCATGTCCGTTCACACTTCACCGTTAGCCACTCCTAGTAGGGAATCAACGCCAAGACCTCAATGTTGAAATGAGGTATCTTTCACCTAGTCTACCACTGGAGCTATGGGGCTGGGTCCCACATTGAAACGAGGTATCTCTTACACAGCCTACCACTTGAGCTATGGATCTGGGTCTGACGGCCAAGACCTCAGCGTTGAAACGAGGTATCTATCACCTAGTCTACCTCTTGAGCTATGGATTTGGGTCTGACGGCCAAGACCTCAGCATTGAAACGAGGTATCTATCACCCAGTCTGCCTCTTGAGCTATGGATATGGGTGTGTTAACACATCAAGGAGGGCCCCACCCACACGTATGGGGCGAAACACGTCCTAGATGGATGGATGGGATGATATACAAACATCATGGTGTGTCCCACATTGATGGGGTCCACCGGTAGATGGCATGAATAAAATACACACATCATAGGTGGGCCATTGATCATAGGAAAAGATAGAGAGAAAGAGAGAAAGGAACGTGTAGGGGAGGGACCCCGCAACTATTAGGCCCTCTCTTGAACAATACATACATCAAGTGGGTCCTACAACAAGTGGACCCTTAAATCACATAAAAAAAAACCAAGGATATGGGTCCATGATCACCCACCGTCCACTTCTTCTTGGTCCGGTGGAAAGGTAGTCGCTTAGGCTTCAATTTCAATGGAGGATGATAAAGTTTTGATGGTCGAGAAGAGAGATGAGAGGGTAGGAAGTGGGCCACATATATAAAACTCTCTCATAGAGGTTTGGGAGAGCTTGGACTGTGATGCTTTGGGTTGATTGGAAAATGGTTTAAGAAATGAGAGAGAGAGAGGGTTATAAGAGAGAGAGAGAGAGAGAGAGAGAGAGAGAGAGAGAGAGAGAGAGGATGGGTGATGGAGTGATGGATGTGGTGAGTGATGGGTTGTAAGAACTTTTTGACTTTCGGGGGGTAAATGTGTAAGAAAGGTATGGGGTGTGTAAGAACTTTTTGACTTTGTGGTTGTTTGGGGATGGGGTGTGAGGTGATGTGTACTTGACATGTACTTGACCATTGATGGGATGATTGATTGATGGAATGTGACATGTGTAGAGATTCTCTCAGAATTCGCACATGCGGCATTTCCTGAATGAACGCGGGCCCACATCTCCTGGCCTGGGTATCGCCTTGGCGTGCGAGACGCGACATCGGAACCGCGTCTACGGTGTGGTCGCTGGGATACAAGTCTTGGGTTGAGTTGACTCGGGTTGACAGCGTGTGACTCAGGGTCACGCGCAAATGCCGGATAAAGGTCGAAGGTTGCCGGAATTCGACCTGAAAGATCGCGGAAGCCTAAGGAACGGTACGGTCTAGGATACGAGTTTTATAGGAAGATCCATCAATCCAGATATTAAATGACAGTCCACTTTAATAGGACCTTCTCTAATAGTAATGGGAATGATGAATTCTCAAAAGAGAGTCCGTTATGCAAGCATACATGATTGCGCAATGGAACTGTATGCCGAACCGCCCCAATTTAAAATGTTATCCATCCTACAGGTTGAATGAGAGGAACAATGCCAAAAGGTGCTAAATGATTAGAGTTGACCGTCCGTTCAACAATCACGTTGCATAATCGAATATCCCGCACATACTCGGGATCTTCTTCGGGTGATTAAAGATGGCGCACCGTGATTGGAGCTGAACGAGAAGAAAAGGACCACGAGAACCTTTCTTCTTATTTCTACTTTCCATTGCAACAAGAAAGACAAGCAATGTAAGAAAGGAAGAAGGATTTGGAGAAAATCAGATTTTAGCTAGAAAACCCAACAAAGCACCATAAACCTTGAAATAAATAACAAAACAAGGAAATGAAAGTTCAAAGAACTCAAATCTACAAGGAAATAAAAAAATGATGCACTAACCATGGAGGAATTTGAAAAGGCCAAGCTATATGTCCTAGAGGGGGGGGGGGGGTGAATAGGACTATGCCAAATTAAAATAAAATCAGCGGAAATAAAATAAACCAATAGCCTTACAACTTGAATCAATTCACAAAGCTAAATTTAAATCACCTTGATAAATAGATATCGAGAGATTGATGCAAATTCAGTTCTAAGGACAACCTTACACCATAATCAACAAGGGCTTATGGTAGGACAACCTTATTTCTAGAACCTCTTTTGGATCAAGGACTCAATATTAATATAAGTAAATGAAAATAGCAAGGAATTGAATTTAAATGCAGAAGTAAGATATCTAAATTATTACAACAATCCCCACACTTGCTTGAAATGTAAATTAGTTACAACATTCACATCCACTTGTACATTCCACACAATCGAATGATAAAAGATATGACAATTAAGCAAGTATTCAAAACCACAAGTCAAAGAGTTATAGTGGTTCGCTTGTGTGTACACCAAATGTTTCCAACAGCCACACAAAAAGCTACTCACTCCTAATATCCTCACACAGGGGATATTAGCGTTCACTAACAAATAGGTTTTCACAGGTTCACCAAAAACCTTTACAATTGTGTCTTTTTCTCTGGGGCTTACACAATCCAAAAACCCTCTTTTCTGAGTTTTCTGGTTTTCCTCAGACAACCAATACAATGAGATTTTTCTGGCTTAACCTCAAACAAAACAAAAAGTAAATGAATTTTACAGAATTGTAAAATACCTGGATTTCTTCCTTTTTCGTAGCAGCCGGTAGAACAATCGGAGTAGATGATTTGAATATCAAAGTTCCAATTTCAATACTCACATTCATAAGGTTCTAAGTTCTAATTGATTTAGATTTAACTCGTTGGGCGTAGCTAAATTTGATTTTGATTCCAAGAAGAAGGAATAAGATAATTCCTCTTTTCAAATAAGATTGGAATATAGAAACAAAATCAAATTAAATAAGCTAGCAAAAAGGAATATTAAATAAGCACAATCTAGCTTAAAATAAACACAAACTTATCTCAGAGTGATCACTTGAAAATTCTTGAATTGAATAGCGTTGAAGTTATGAAACTCTGAATTTCGTGTTCAATTTATAGAAGCAGAAAATCGCTCCTACGACTGGTCTTAGAAACTACGACTGGTCGTAGCTCTAACAGATTTTTGAAAAAATAAGCGCGATCTTTAAAAGCCGTTCTACGACTGGTCGTGAGTACCCTACGACTGGTCGTGGGTCACCTACGACTGGTCGTAGATTCCTACGATGGTCGTAGGACAGTGATTTCGTTGCTGGACTTTAAGTCGTAGCTCCACGACTGGTCGTGGACGAGTCGAAGCCACACCTACGACCGGTCGAAGGACCTCCGGACTGGTCGTGGGCGTACCAAAAATTCCGAAAAAATCTTCAACTACTTAGACTGGTCGTGGAATTTCTTGGACTAGTCGAACCAATGCTAGGACTGGTCGAACAAGAGCTAGGACTGGTCGTAGAATAGACCAACCTTATGTAAAATAAATATTTGATTAATGTATCCAAAGTGACCTACTTAAAGGGTCAACCTAAGGTCATTCAAACCTGACCATGTCGTATGGACATTGAACTTCAACCATTCAACGAATGTAGATAATTTGAATTATATCAGGCTTGAGATCTTGAACCATATCATGCTTGAGATCTTGAACCATATCATGCTTGAGATCTTCATCAACATAGAACTACTTCATGCGTCGTTTCTTTAGATTGAACTTCAACCATTGTAGCTTCTTGAGGCTTCAACATGTAGGCTTCAACATGTAGCTTTTTGAGGCTTCAACATGTAGCTTTTTGAGGCTTCAACATGTAGCTTTTTGAGGTGTCTTGAATTCCAATAAATGATCATACAAGTACAGAACACTGATAGATGTTTGGCACACAAAATTTGACAACCAAAGGAGCATGAGATCATAACACTTACAATCTCCCCTTTGTCAAAATTTGGTGACAAAACACACCCAAATAATAATACTTCAATTTGAAACGAAGTACTCACTAATATTCACAACAAGTTCAACAGTAGAGAAGCATGCACAGATATAATGATAAGAAATAACTAGCATCATTCTCATAATACACCCTGAGAAGCTTAACTCCCCTGAGTAATAGGTACCCTAGCCCATGAGAAACTTAACTCCCCCAGAGTATTAGATAATAGGAGCACAATCCCAAAACTTCTCCCCCTTTTTGTCACAAAAATGACAAAGAAGAAGGGCAGCAATAATAATGAATATAGCAGTTATTAGTATTAGATTCAAGAGAGCTAGAGCGTTGGTGGAAAAAAGAATGAGGAAGAAGAGTCAAAATCCCCAAATTAAAGTGAAATCCCGAGTTTCACGACCAGTCGTGTACGTGTTCGACCGGTTGTAGCACGACCGGTCGTGTACACTCACGACTGGTCGAGTACGACTCAAAATTGCAATTTTTTTTTTTTTTAATAAATTTCAAATTTAAGCAAATAAATCATCAAACTTATGTACATTATGATACACTAAAAATGCAAATTCAATTTAAATTGCACATACAGAGATCAAACTTTAAATTATTAAACCTGCTTTTGTCGAGCGGTTTAGTGAAAATGTCAGCAAGTTGAGTCTCGGTTGGAATGTAATCCAAACATATTACCTTTTCTTCCACTAATTCACGAATGTAATGAAATCTAATATCAATATGCTTAGTACGTGAATGCTGAACTGGATTTAGGGATATTATTGCACTGGAATTATCGCAAAATAAAATCATAGAATCCTGAGTAATTCCATAATCGCTCAACATTCGTTCATCAAACAAGTTGAGTACATGCATTTCCAGCAGCAATGTATTCAGCCTCAGCTGGTTGTTGATAGCGATATAGAACTTTGCTTCTTACTAAACCAAGAAACAAGACAATTTCCAATGTAGAAACAACCACCACTGGTTGATTTCCTATCATCAATGTTTCCAGCCCAGTCAGCATCTGCATACCCGGCTAATTGAACATTAGTCTCATGTGGATACCAGAGACCTAGTTTAGTAGAACTTGCGACATATCGCATAATTCGCTTACAGCAGTTAAGTGAGATTCTTTAGGATTTGATTGATAACGAGCACAAATACCAACACTCAAGGCGATATCTGGTCTATAGCAGTCAGATAAAGTAAACTACCCATCAAACTACGATACAATTAGGATCCACATCATTACCTGCAGAGTCTTAGAGAGTCTCAAAGTTGTACTCATAGGAGTATCAAAATTTTTACCTTTCTCAAATCCAAATTTCTTGATTAAGCACTGAGCTATTGGTTTGAGAGATAAAAATTCCATCAGGTTGTTGTTTTACTTGCAACCCTAGGAAATAGTTTAATTCACCAACCATGCTCATTTCGAATTTAGACTTCATCAAATCTGCAAACTCAAAAGTCATATTAGTACAGGTTGATCCATAAATAATATCGTCAACATATATTGAACCATTAGAATATCATCGTTATACTTCTTACAAAAGAGTGTCTTATCAACCATCCCATCTGAAAATTATGACTTAGTAAAAACTTAGTCAGTTTTTCGTACCATGCTCTGGGAGCTTGTTTCAGACCATAGAGAGCCTTCTTAAGACGATACACATGATCAGTAAATTAGGATCTTCAAACCCTGTTGGTTGTTCAACATATACCTCTTCATGTAAATCACCATTCAGAAAGGCACTCTTTACATCCATTTGATAAATTTAATCTTTCTAAAACATGCAATGGAGATAAAAAGTCTGATTGATTCAAGACGAGCTACAGGGGCAAATGTCTCATTATAGTCAATACCTTCAATTTGCGTATAACCCTGTACAACTAGTCTTGCTTTATTTCGAATAATATTTCCAAGTTCATCAGATTTGTTTTTGAAATCCATTTTGTTTCAATAATATGTTATCTTTAGGTTTAGGAACAAGATACCAAACATCATTTCTGACAAACTGATTAAGCTCTTCTTGCATCGCAAGAATCCAGTTTTCATCAGAAAGTGCTTCTTTACGTTAACCGGTTCAATCTGGGATGTAAAGCATACGTAGTTATATATGTCCTCTAATTGTCTACGAGTGCGCACACCAGTGAGAGGGTTTCCAAGTATTGAGAAGTTGGATGATCTTTAACAGTCCTAAATTCAGAATAGGTTCACTTGGTGAAGTTTCTTGTTTTTCAAGTATAAGCACTTCATCATTATCTGAACTAGGAACAGGTGTATTCAAAAGATCGTCAATCACAACATTTATTGACTCTTGAATCACACCGTCCTGTTGTTCAGAACACGATATGCACGACTGTTTAAAGAATACCCTAAAAAGATCCCTTCATCACTTTTAGTGTCGATTTTCCCAAATTTTCACGGTCACGCAAAATATAGCACTTGCTGCCAAAAACTCGAAAGTATTTGACGAAGGCTTTTTCTCAAACCACATTTCATAAGCCGTTTTATTATTAGTTTTACAGATATAAACACGTTAATAATGTAGCAGGCTGTATTCACTGCTTCAGCCCATAGATTCCTAGGGAGCTTCATGCTATTTAACATAACATTTCCCATTTCTTGAAGCACTCTATTCTTCCTCTCGACAATTCCATTTTGTTGAGGAGTTTTGGTGCAGAAAATTCATGCGATATTCCCTGATCGCTACAGAATTTCTCAAAACCGCTCTATTTTCGAATTCGGATCCATGATCACTACGGATCTTGTTGACTTGAGAACTTTTTTCAGTTTGAATCCGTTTTATAATCTTTTTCACTTCATCAAGGGTTTCTGATTTGTCTCTCAAGAATGAAACCCAAGTGAATCTTGTATAATCATCTACAATAACTAAGATGTATTTTTTGCCACCTCGACTTTCCGTTCTTGTTGGTCCTATAAGATCCATGTGGAGAAGCTCGAGTGGTCTTGTGGTGGTATATTGGAGTTCACCTTTTTTGTGAGAGCTCCTAGTTGTTTACCATATTGGCATTCACACAAATCTTGTCTACTTTTGCATCTTAGGTAGACCTCTAATTAGTTCACCTTTTGCTCAATCTGTTATAAATTTCGATAGTGTACATGTCCAAGGCGTTTATGCCATAATTCTGTCTCATCGGTATGGACCATGTAACACGTTTGTTTAGATGAGCTACTATCGTTACTATATAGCAGTTTTCAGAAGTTCTGCGACCAGTTAATATTACAGATCCCTTTTCATTTATTATTTCACAACCTTGATTAGAAAATTTAACATTATGGTTGTTATCGCATATTTGAGATATGCTCAACAGGTTGTGTTTTAAACCCTCAACATATAAAACATTTTTTAATAAGGAAGGGTTATAGAGTTGGACCGTACCTTTGCCAATTATCTTGCAGTTGCTACCATCACCAATGTGACTGACCCATCAGTCATATCTTTAAGATCGGTGAATAGTGCTTTGTCGCCTGTCATATGTCTGGAGCATCCACTGTCTAGATATCATTTCGAATGGCTTGTAGCTTTGAAAGCAGTGTGAGCAACTAAACAGACAGCTTTAGGAACCCATTTCAGTACTGTTTGGGTTTAGGAGAATAATTGGTCTTCTTATGTTTATAGTTGAAAGAGTGACCTACAGAATTAGATTTTAATAGCTCCTTAAGTAAATCAATAATTTTTTCAGCTAGGGTTTCGAATCTGATTTTTAAAATAGCTGCTTTGGGTTTAGGAAAAGTTTTTGTATTTTTAGAAAAAACTTGACTATTACCTTTTCCTTTTGAGTTAGAAGTCTCTCCTTTCACAAAATTGGAAGGAGTATTCTTCTGTTTAGGAGATGTGTTTTAATAACCCAATCCGGATCGATCGCCAATTTTCTTGATCCGGATAACAATTTTCTAACTTGGATCACTTTGAGCATATCTCCATGTGTCCTTCAAACTCAAAAGAGAAGATACTTCATTTTTAAGTTTCTCATTTTCAGATTTCAAATTTTCAATTAGGGAGGTTTGAATTCTAGATCACACTTAGACTTTTCAAAACTATCTGAAATTTGAGATTTTCTAAAATAAGAGTTTCAAAACATTCTTTAAGTTTATAAAATTTTCTTTTTGAAGTTTAAGTTTGACAGCAATTTTACAACTTTCCTTATATAAGGCATTGTAAGCATCTTGAAGATCTTCATCATATTCATGATCACTATCCAAATTTTCTTCACTTGTTGAATCATCGTGATCGGAAAAAGTAAACTTGGCTAGAGTCATAAGGGCCTTAAGTTCACTGCCCCGACTCAGTTCTGATTTTCTGACTCAGAAGAAGCTTCAGAATCAGACGATTCATCCCAAGTAGCCAACATACCCTTCCTTTTGAATCTGTCCTTTTTAGGACATTTATTTGCTAAATGCCCTATTCTTGACAGTTGTAGCATTGACTATCTTTTCAATGATTCCAAGTTTTAGACTTAGGTTTGGAACGTTTCTTTTCATTTGCCTTTGAAAATCGACTCATTTCTTACTTTTGAAAATCTTATAAAACTTTTTCGCAAAAAGGGCCATATCATCTTCAGACTTTCTGAATCTGAATTTTCTTGAGTAAAATTTTGGATGACTTCAAAGCGATAGATTTGCCTTTAGGAGCTTTAAAACTTAATTCATAGGTTTGTAAAGAACCAACTAATTCTTCTACCTTCATATTGTCCGTATCACGAAGTTCCTAGATTGCAATTACCTTAGAATTGAACCGTTCAGGAAGAGAGCGTAGTATTTTTTGCACACACTTTACTTTCAGGGATCTTATCGCCAAGACCCCCATTGGTTCACAATGTCATTCAATCTAGTGTAAAAGTCCATAAACATTTCATTTTCTCCATATGAATTCTTCAAATTTAGTTGTGAGGAGTTGGACTTTAGATTTTGACAATTGATGTACCTTCGTGTGTCATTTCTAAAATATCCCAAGCTTGCTTTGCAGTATCACAGGATATGATTCTTTTGAACTCATCGGTGATAGTGCGCAAGTGATAGCATTTAGTGCTTTAGCATTAGCACTACTCTCATTTTTCTGAAGAGTGGTCCATTGGTAATATGGTGTAATTTTCATAGATTTTGAACCATCAACACCAGTTACTTCCATGATAGGAGGTTTCCATTCAGTTACTGTGGCTTGCCACACACTTTCATCCATTGATTTAGGAAGATCCTCATTCTGGCTTTCCAATAGGCATAGTTGGAGCCATCAAAGGGAGGAGGTCTAGTAACTGAAAGGCTATCAAAATTTGACATCTTTTTATATAGCTTAGATCGTTAGCTCAGGAAATAAATCCAAATAAAAAGCAACAAATATGAGCTATTAGGCTCTGATACCACTTGAAAAGGCCAAGCTATATGTCCTAGAGGGGGGGGGGGGGGTGAATAGGACTATGCCAAATTAAAATAAAATCAGCGGAAATAAAATAAACCAATAGCCTTACAACTTGAATCAATTCACAAAGCTAAATTTAAATCACCTTGATAAATAGATATCGAGAGATTGATGCAAATTCAGTTCTAAGGACAACCTTACACCATAATCAACAAGGGCTTATGGTAGGACAACCTTATTTCTAGAACCTCTTTTGGATCAAGGACTCAATATTAATATAAGTAAATGAAATAGCAAGGAATTGAATTTAAATGCAGAAGTAAGATCTAAATTATTACAACAATCCCCACACTTGCTTGAAATGTAAATAGTTACAACATTCACATCCACTTGTACATTCCACACAATCGAATGATAAAAGATATGACAATTAAGCAAGTATTCAAACCACAAGTCAAAGAGTTATAGTGGTTCGCTTGTGTGTACACCAACTGTTTTCCAACAGCCACACAAAAAGCTACTCCACTCCTAATATCCTCACACAGGGGATATTAGCGTTCACTAACAAATAGGTTTTCACAAGTTCACCAAAAACCTTTACAATTGTGTCTTTTTCTCTTGGGGCTTACACAATCCAAAAACCCCTCTTTTCTGAGTTTTCTGGTTTTCCTCAGACAACCAATACAATGAGATTTTTCTGGCTTAACCTCAAACAAAACCAAAAGTAAATGAATTTTACAGAATTGTAAAATACCTGGATTTCTCCTTTTTCGTAGCAGCCGGTAGAACCAATCGGAGTAGATGATTTGAATGTCAAAGTTCAATTTCCAATACTCACATTCATAAGGTTCTAAGTTCTAATTGATTTTAGATTTAACTCGTTGGGCGTAGCTAAATTTGATTTTGATTCCAAGAAGAAGGAATAAGATAATTCCTCTTTTCAAATAAGATTGGAATATAGAAACAAAATCAAATTAAATAAGCTAGCAAAAAGGAATATTAAATAAGCACAATCTAGCTTAAAATAAACACAAACTTATCTCAGAGTGATCACTGGAAAATTTCTTGAATTGAATAGCGTTGAAGTTATGAAAACTCTGAATTTCGTGTTCAATTTATAGAAGCAGAAATCGCTCCTACGACTGGTCTTAGAAACCTACGACTGGTCGTAGCTCTAACAGATTTTTGAAAAAATAAGCGCGATCTTTAAAAGCCGTTCTACGACTGGTCGTGAGTACCCTACGACTGGTCGTGGGTCACCTACGACTGGTCGTAGGACCAGTGATTTCGTTGCTGGACTTTAAGTCGTAGCTTCACGACTGGTCGTGGACGAGTCGAAGCCACACCTACGACCGGTCGAAGGACCTCCAGGACTGGTCGTGGGCGTACCAAAAATTCCGAAAAAATCTTCAACTACTTAGGACTGGTCGTGGAATTTCTTGGACTAGTCGAACCAATGCTAGGACTGGTCGAACAAGAGCTAGGACTGGTCGTAGAATAGACCAACCTTATGTAAAATAAATATTTGATTAATGTATCCAAAGTGACCTACTTAAAGGGTCAACCTAAGGTCATTCAAACCTGAACCATGTCGTATGGACATTGAACTTCAACCATTCAACGAATGTAGATAATTTGAATTATATCAGGCTTGAGATCTTGAACCATATCATGCTTGAGATCTTCATCAACATAGAACTACTTCATGCGTTGTTTCTTTAGATTTGAACTTCAACATTGTAGCTTCTTGAGGCTTCAACATGTAGGCTTCAACATGTAGCTTTTTGAGGCTTCAACATGTAGCTTTTTGAGGCTTCAACATGTAGCTTTTTGAGGTGTCTTGAATTCCAATAAATGATCATACAAGTACAGAACACCGATAGATGTTTTGGCACACAAAATTTGACAACTAAAGGAGCATGAGATCATAACACTTACAGAATTGAATGTGGGTTTGACCGGTCGTGGTAGGGTTGGTTGGGGAAGATGAAGTAAATGAAAAAAGAATGCTTTTTAGGCAATAAAAACCCCCAAACCAAAGTAGGTCGACTGGTCGAGTACTGGTCGAGTGTGTACTCGACTGGTCGTGCACCACAAAAATTCAGCAATTTTACATATTTTTAAAATTTAAAAATTTATAAAAATAAATATAATAGAAATATACAATATATTATGAATAAACATAAACATGTCAGTTCATATTGCACATACCCATATCCAATTCAACTTGGCAAACCTGTTTCTGTAAAGCAGCTTTGTAAATATGTCAACAAGTTGATTTTCAGTCCGAATATAATCCACTGAAATAATCTTATCTTCTACCAATTCACAAATATAATGATATCTAATGTCAGTATGCTTAGTTCGTGAATGTTGAATTGGATTTTTAGAAATATTAATTGCGCTAGAATTGTCACAATACAAAACCATAGTATCTTGTGCAAATTCTTAATCACTTAACATTCTCTTCATCCACACAAGTTGGGTACAAGCATTACCAATTGCAATATGCTCAACCTCAGCTGTGGAAAGAGATACAAAACTTTGTTTCTTACTATGCCAAGAAAGTAGGCAGTTCCTGACATAAAAACATCCACCGCTGGTAGACTTGTGGTCATCAATATTACCAGCCCAATCAGCATCCGAATAACCGGCTAATTGAACATTAGTATCATGAGGATACCAAAGGCCAAGTGTGGCCGAACTTGTGACATATCTTAAAATATGCTTTATAGCAATCAGGTGGGACTCTTTAGGGTCCGATTGATATCTAGACCAGATTCCTATGCTGAATGCAATATCAAGTCGGCTCGCAGTTAAATATAATAAACTACTTATCATGCTGTGATACAACTTAAGATCTACACTTTTACCTGTTGAATCCTTAGAGAGTTTAAGTGTTGTACTCATAGGAGTATCAAAATTCTTACCGCTCTAAAATCCAAATTTTTTCACCAAGTTTAGAGCATACTTGGTTTGAGAGATAAATATCCCATCAGTAAGATGTTTCACTTGAAGACTTAAAAAATAGTTCAATTCTCCTACCATGCTTATTTCAAACTTGGACTTCATTAAATCTGCAAACTCAACAGACATGTTAGCACAAGTAGATCCATAGATAATGTCATCAACATATATATGCACTATTAAAATGTGATCATTGTATTTCTTTACAAATAATGTCTTATCAACACTCCCCATTACAAAGTTATGACTTAGTAGAAACTTAGTCAACTTTTCGTACCATGCCCTGGGAGCTTGTTTTAAACCATAGAGTGCCTTTTTTAGGTGATAAACATGGTTACTATGTTTAGGGTCTTTAAAACCCTTAGGTTGTTCTACATATACTTTCTCATGTAGATCACCGTTTAAGAATGCACTCTTAACATCCATTTGATAGATTTTAAAATTTTTGTAACACGCAATGGATATCAACAGTCTGATAGATTCAAGACAAGCTACTGGGGCAAAGTTTCATCATAATTGATGCCTTCTATTTGAGTGTACCCTTGTACAACCAGTCTCGCCTTATTTCTTATAATGTTACCTAATTCATCAGACTTATTTTTAAAGATCCACTTGGTTCCAATTATATGTTTATCATCAGGTCTAGGAACCAAGTGCCATACATCATTTCGTACAAATTGATTAAGTTCATCTTGCATAGCTATAATCCAGTTTTCATCAACTAGTGCTTCTTTTACATTGGTCGGCTCAATCTGGGAAGTGAAGCATACATAGTTACATATGTTTTCAAGTTGTTTATGAGTGCGCACACCAGTGAGAGGATTCCCAAGTATTTGATCAGTTGGATGGTCTTTAACTGATCGCAGTTCAGTGTCATTATTTTAACTAGATGAAGAGTTTGGTTTATCAAATAATGAGACTTCATCATCTTCTGAACTAGAGGTAGATGTATTCACATGATCATCTATGACAACATTAATTGATTCCTGAATTACACTGGTCCTCTTATTGAGAACACGATACACTCGACTCTTTAGAGCATATCCTATAAAAATACCTTCGTCACTTTTAGTATTGAATTTTCTCAAAATTTTTCGGTCATGTAGAATATAACATTTGCTACCAAAAACTCGAAAATATTTGACTGTTGGTTTCTTATTGAACCACAGTTTATATTGTAACAGCCTGGATTTTTCCCAACCTGGAATTAGACGTCCTTAGGCGATGGGTCAATCCTAACACAGGTTTAACTTCTCAAACACTCAATTAAAGCCTCAAATCCCTTTTCAAACCATTTTCTTCACAAACCCCACCCTTCACCACCTTGTTCTTTCAATATTTTCTAAGAACTTTCACCTTAGAAACTATCTTAAAGTTTAGGTAATGAAGAACAATACTTAAACTAAACATTGCTAGAAAGGACTAAGTACCACCTCAGACCGAAATCACCCAGGACTAAATCCTTTAGAAATTAAGCGAGAATTAGCCAGTGTTAAACTAGAGTGCCTGTGAAATTAGCACCAATCAATTTAAATACGATATGCAAGACCCAAAACTTGCAGAATCATTGACGCTAGGTTACTCTAAAATCTAAGATCAATCTCATTACCCGGTTGCTCTCGGGAGCATCTCGAAACTCCGTATCAGATCTGGACCGCACGTCGGAAGTCCGATTAACACGAAGTTAAGGAATTAGGACTGCCTTGCTGGGGTTGACAACCATCTCGGAAATCAAACCCAGACAGTGTCCCACGGCTCTTCGCTTGAATCCGGAGCGAGAGAGTGTAAAAACACTTGCTTTCTTTACAAAATAAATATCTTGAATAGTAATCTGGCACGTGTCACTTGCGGATCAGTTTTAATCAACCAGACTGTCAGAATCAGACCAAATTACACCCTCGGATCAGGAGAAATTTCATACACATTTACATGTACTCGGAATCTTCGATCGAGATCCGCTGACCGTTGAACTGAAACTGGTCCGCCACGCGTGATCTGAGAACCCTACTAGAACGAAAACTTAATAGAACCTAGATCCATAGTTTGTGAGCTTAAGTCCGACCTTTGGCTCAAGGAGGCCCGCCAGAAGTCCTCCGTTGAGCTGAAATTGACCCGATTTGGTTATAACCTAAGTATACTTTGACCTAGAGTCTATTTCGGTGAATTTTTAGGCTATATAAGAACCTTAAACCCTCTCTCATTGCAGTCATATGAATTTGAGAGAAACCTAGAGAGAGAAGTGAGAAAAGAGAGAGAAAGAGTGAGAGAAGTGGGAGAATCTCCCTACTACCGTTCCCTGCCGCTACACAAGTTGCATCACTTGATTTTCATCGCTTTCCCGGCGATACCGACTCCGTTTCTAGGTAAGAAACCCTAACCCTAATCTGTTTTGGGTTTTTGATAGTTGTAGGTTATGAAATAACTAACCTAAAGCATCCTATAGGTTACCAATCTGCCAAATACGAAAGCCTAACAAACCTATTGACTTCGTTTCGATTCTACGACAAAAGGTGCGGACTTTAGGTGTATAGGTTATGGTTTTCAACGCTTTCAATGTCAGATAATGATAGATTCATGATCTGCATGCAATTGCACATGTACAAAGTGCTGTCTGTTTTCCGTTTCAATTAAAGATGAAAAATATGAAATTTTACATACTCTAGGTATTTGTAGAAAGTACCGTATACGTATAAATTTTGGAAATGTGTTTGCCATGATTAATTGCTGTATTAATATATTATATATGGATAAAATACTAGTTTGGCGAAAGGACTCACCCTAATACATGTTTTTGCTAATATACACTATGTATGTTAAAATAGTGTATTCTAAGTGTTTGTGAAAATGATCGAATGAGTATAGAATTCTGATTTGTACTCGCCATGACTAATTGTTATGGATTTATGATTGTTGTATTGGTGATACTCCTTTGATGAAAGGATTTGGCCTCATGCCCATGTGATCAACATATGTCATGTATGTTGATGTATGTAGTCTAAAGTGTTTGTTGAAACGTGTGAATGAGTAATAGTTAGTAAATTTTAAGGTATAAGGGTGTTGAGATATGATTCTCAACTCCTTTAACTATGTGTATGATTTTCTTGGATAGCTGTGTGATTAGGAATTTAATATGTGCAAACTCATGTTTGGGTTGTTCTTCATAACATGTTCAACTGATTGTATGATTTTATCTATGTGATGCATATGTTTAAATTCATGTTTACGTTGTATGATCCGTCATGGGTGATGGGGGAGTGGAGCAATGAGTGCGTGCAACAGCCCTGGCAGCCCTAAACGGATAATATCAGACTTTGGTTGTATGATTTGAATCTTGATTCATTACTGCTTTAACTATCTGCAATTGAATACGAATGGGGCTATGATTATAGTCCAGGCAATCGGTAACGAAAATGAATGCGTGGCTGAGATTTATTTGCCACGTGAGATGTGTTCAACGAACCCGAGTCGTACTTCGGTTGGCGATAGTGGTTGGCCACACGAAGTGCTTATGCGCTTCATATCGTTCAACTTGCTGTGCGCTCGAGCTATCCGAGCTCGTCAAGTAACCCGATCTGTCTTATGTATGTTCACCATGTTTGGACGCCTCTGCTTGAACCTATGGTACCAAACTTACTAGTGAAATCCCTTTTAACCATGGTACCTCGATCTGCTAAGACTCATGAGCCAGGCATGGTGGTATGGGACACCGTGGTCGAGCTGTCGGCCTACGCTGGGGCCACGTGCCTCCCCGTAGTGACCAGTGAGCAACCAGACTCGTGAGCCGATTATGGTGGTATAGGACACTATATTCGAGCTGTCGACACCTACGGCGAGAGCCGAATACGGTGAGACCTGTATTCGTGCTGACGGGCGACGAGCCCTCCGTAGTGTCTTCGAATATACTCTAAGGTCTGTGATTGGCGACGAGCCTTTCACAACAACTAGAGCATGAGTTGAGCCGAGTACGGTGAGATCTGTATTCGAGCTGACGGCCAGCGATTGAGCCGAGTACGGTGAGACCTGTATTCGAGCTGACGGCTAGCAATTGAGCTGCATACGGTGAGATCTGTATCCGTGCTGACGGGTGACGAGCCCTTTGTGATGCCTTTGCTATGCCTCTCAAACCATAATATCGTATGAGATTAACTAGGATTGACGACCCTAGAATGGATCATGTTTGGGAATTATACAAGGGAGGTACCTTAGTTTCCTAATACTGCTGTTTGAAATGGACTAATAATTACTCGGTAATCATGCTCATCATCGCACTGCATGTGCCTAGTAGATGTGGAGCACTGAGGGATGGACGCATTCGCGAACGTAAGATGGTGTCGCATGAGGGTGGTTTGGCAAGGGCATACATCATGTCATTCATACTTGCATTAATAAGAGTAGTTAAAATTGTTTGATTGTACTGCTTTATCATTACTGCTTGACTGAATTGATATCATGTTAACCTATGCTTTATTGTTCCACTGAGTTGATCACTCACTCCCACGTTACGGGACGGTGTTGTACACACCAACTAGATTTGTTGAGTTTCAGGTGATGGCGATGCTTATGAAGTAGAGCCGGACTATTGTGATGTGGAGGAGTTCTCCTACATGTAGTTCTCTGTCAGGTTTATGAAGACCTGGTATTGTATTGACGGGGCTATGGTACTTGGGATAGAAGCCATTACACTTACACATTTGGTATATTTTGAAACTATACTTGTAATTATCTAACCTGGTAATGTTATTACACTCTGGAGACTCACCACAGTTTTTATATATTTTATATATCTGTCACAGTCTTCCGCTTGCAATTTAACTGTCTCTGGAGTATGATATGTTGTTTTGGCTTAATCTCACTCATGTTCAATACACTAATGCAGACACCATTTAATCATCATTATCTATGTTGCATAAGTGATGTTCTGGAACTCGGGTGTTGGGTTATGCTCAACCCCCGATTTTTCGGGATGTTACACATATGCAGTCTGATTATTCGATTTTCTAGTATATATACGATTAATAATATAATAAGTGGTGTTCACAGCTTCAGCTCAAAGATTTTTAGGAAGTTTCATGCTATTTAACATAACATTAGCCATCTCTTGAAGTACACAGTTTTTTCTTTCAACAACCCCATTCTGTTGAGATGTTTTAGGAGCAGAAAATTCATGCGATATCCCATAATCACTACAGAACTTCTCGAAACTGCTATTATCAAATTCGGAACCATGATCACTTCGTATTTTAATAACTGGTGATTCCTTAGTTTGGATATGCTTGAGTACCATTTTCACTTCATCGAGAGTTTCAGATTTCTCTCTCATGAAAACTACCCATGTAAATCTGGTAAAATCATCTACTATTACCAGAATATATTTTTTACCACCTCGACTCTCCGTTCTTGTAGGTCCAACTATATCCATTTGGAGGAGATCAACAGGTTTGGATGTAGCATTAGAGTTCACTTTCTTGTGAACACTTCTAGTTTGTTTTCCAATCTGACAATCGCTACAGATTTTATCCATTTTCTTTAACTTGGGTAGACCACGTATTACTTCACCTTTACTCTGTCTATAGAGATTATGATAGTGTACATGTCCTAGGCATTTATGCCATAGATAGGATTCAGTGGTTTGGACCATGTAGCACGATAACTTAGACGAGCTTGAGTTACTGACTATATAACACTTCTTAGAAGTTCTGCGACCAGTCAATATCATAGAACCATTCTCATTAGAAATTTCACACCCTTGATTGTTGAATTTGACGCTATGTTTATTATCACGGATTTGTGATATACTTAAGAGATTATGCTTAAGACCTTCTACAAACAAGACATTCTCAAATGGTGGAAGATTAAAGAGTTGAACTGTACCTTGGCCAACAATTCTACAATTGCTACCATCACTGAAAGTGACTGACCCATCAGCCATATCTTTGAGATTGGTGAACAAATCCTTGTCACCTATCATATGTCTAGATCATCCACTGTCTAGGTACCACTTTGATTGACTTGAAGCCTTAAAAGTAGTGTGAGCAACCAAACAAGTAACCTTAGGGACCCATTTCATTACAGTTTTGAGTTTTGGAACATTATTGGTTCTTCGATTCTTGTACTTGTTATAAATTCTATCATTCAAGTTGGATTTTAGAAGCTCCTTCAGTATATCGACAATTTTCTTAACTAAGGGGTTAAGATTCTGATTTCTATGCCTGATATAGTTGCTTTTAGGTTTCATAGCCTGAAAAGTTTTAGGATATTAAAAACTATTTTGATTTAGACATTTCCCTTTAGAGTTAGAGGATTCCCCTTTAATAAACTTAGGAGGAGTAGGCTTACTTTTAGGAGGGGTATGTTTATCGTAGCCCAGACCAGATCGATCCCCACATTTCCTTGATCCGGTTAGGAGTCTTTCTAGTTTAGGATAACCCTGGGCATACCTACAAGTATCCTTCATACTCAAGAGAGAAGAGACTTCTAGTTTCATTTTTTCATTTTTAGATTTGAGATTTTCAATTTGAGATGTTTTGAAATCTAAATCGCACTTATTTTTTTGAAAACAATCAGATAGATGCGATTTTTCTAAAACTAGAGTATCAATTTTTTTTTTTTTTTTTTTTAGCTTTAAAAACTTTTCTTTTTAAAGTTTTAATTTTACGGCTATCTTTGCAACTTTCCCTGTATAGGGCATTATAGGCATCTTGTTAATCTTCATCATTTTCATGATCACTTCTTAGATTTTCATCGTAAGTTGAATCGCAACTTTCTAAGGAAGTGACTCTGGGTAGAGTTATTAAGGCCTTAATCTCATCAGTAGACTCAGATTCAGAATCATCTGACTCAGAAAAAGCTTCAGAGCAGGATGATTCATCCCATGTAGCCAACATACCTTTCGTTTTAGGTTTGTCCTTCTTTGTACATTTATTTGTCAAATGCCCGTATTCATGGCAGTTGAAACACTGGTTGTCTTTAAGTGATTTTCAAGTTTTAGATCTACCATTTATTTGTCAAATGCCCATATTCATGGCAGTTGAAAATCAACTCTCTTTTTGCTTTTGAAAATTTTATAAAACTTCTTGGCTAAAAGTGCCATATCATCATATGAATTTTCGCAATCAGAATTATTAGAATTATGAGAAATTCCTTTAGAAGATTTTAGGGCCATCGATATCCCTTTAGGAGCCTTAAAATTTAACTCGTAGGTTTGTAAATAACCAACAAGTTCTTTAACTTTCATGTTATCCGTATCACGAAGTTCCTGAAAAGCATTGACTTTTGAATCGAACCTTTCAGGCAATGAGCGTAGTATCTTTGCACAGACTTTACTTTCTGGGATGCTATCTCCAAGACCCCACATTGAGTTGACTATGTCATTTAACTTAGTATAGAAGTCCATGAATGTTTCACTTTCTTCCATACGTATTTCCTCAAACCTAGTGGTGAGGATTTGAAGTTTAGATTTCTTGACAATAGTCAAACCCTCATGGATCATTTCTAAGATATCCCAGGCTTGTTTTACAGTATCACAAGATATAATCCTTTTGAATCAATCTGGTGATAGTGCACAAGTAATTGCATTTAAAGCCTTGACATTGGCACTACCCTCATTTTTATGAAGAGTGGTCCAAGTATTATAAGGTGCAACCTTTAGAGCTTTAATACCATCAATGCCTAGAACTTCAATGGTAGGTGGGTTTCACCTAGTCACTGTGGATTGCCACACATTTTCATCGATAGACCTCAAAACAATTCTCATCCTTGCTTACCAATAGGCATAATTGGAGCCATCAAATGGTGGTGGCCTAGTAATTGAAAGGCTATTAAAATTTGACATGATAAAAGCTCAGATCGGTTAGCTCTGGAAATAAATCCAAATAAAAGACCTATTAGGCTCTGATACCGCTTGAAAAGGCTGAGCTAAGAGTCCTAGGAGGGGGGGGGGGGGGGTGAATAGGACTATGCCAAATTAAAATTTAAATGTGGAATTAAGAAAGAAATAAAGAAAGATAACACTTATTAATTCCAAATACTTGAAATAAAAAGCAACCTCAAATGCACAAGTATTGAGAGGTTGATACAGATGTTGTTCTAAGGACAACCTTACACCAAAAACCAAAGGCTTATGGTAGGACATCCTGATTTCCAGAACGGTCTATGTATCAAAGTCCTAAACCAATACACAGGAATAAAGAATAAAATAAAAATAAATATCTACTGTTATTACAACATTCACCACATATGTAGAAAATAAATTACAATCATTCACCACAAATGCACAATAATAAACATTCACCACAACTCTAGCAATTATAGTGGTTCGCTTGTGTGTACACCAACTGATAAAAAATAGCCACACAACTACTCCACTCCCAATATCCTCACCCACGGGATATTGGCTTTTACTAAGAAATATGTTTTTCAAGGTTCACCCAAAACCTTCACAATTATGTTTTCAAAGGGCTACCATAATTAAAATCCCCACTTACTGAGATTTTCTGGCTATCTCAGTCAAAACTAAAAATGAAAGATTTTCTTGCCGTAACACCCCATCCATTCCGTACCACTTTCTATGCCTATGTGCATGATGATAGATGCCCTTGTCCAGACATGGACTATCCGTACATAGTGCACACCCGACTGACTAGATCCCCAAGGCTTCAAAACCGATTTCATATCGACCGTCCCATCACCGCGATCACGTAGGTAACACCCGTGCGTCAGTACGACACCCGTTAGTGAGATACGCCATGAAGAATCATTAGTTTATCATGCGCGCATGGCGCCATGTGCTCCATTCGACACATGTGCACAACACATGCCATTCACACATGCACATGCCACACATGGGTGAGAGAATCTCAACCCATGTGTGTGATGTCACACACCCATACCTCCTCTCTCTCATGTGCATGCAAGGTCAACTCTTCTCCATACCATACCCTATGCATGACATCATCACACCATGCCATCCCATGTCCCTTTAATCCACCATTAATTAAAAATCATGAATTAATTTCCATAATCCTAGTCTAAGCTAACCAAGATCATATTAATTGAATCTAACTACATTTTAACAATTTCTCTACAAATAGTCATTCATCCCCTTAACATTTCACCATTTTTCTACACAAGAGAGAGAGAGAGAGAGAGAGAGAGAGAGAGAGAGAGAGAGAGGAGAGAGAGAGAGAGAGAGAGGAGAGAGAGAGAGAGAGAGAGAGTGAAAAGGCCAAGCTATATGTCCTAGAGGGGGGGGGGGTGAATAGGACTATGCCAAATTAAAATAAAATTCAGCGGAAATAAAATAAACCAACAACCTTACAACTTGAATCAATTCACAAAGCTAAATTTAAATCACCTTGATAAATAGATATCGAGAGATTGATTCAAATTCAGTTCTAAGGACAACCTTACACCATAATCAACAAGGGCTTATGGTAGGACAACCTTATTTCTAGAACCTCTTTTGGATCAAGAACTCAATATTAATATAAGTAAATGAAATAGCAAGGAATTGAATTTAAATGAAGAAGTAAGATCTAAAATATTACAACAATCCCCACACTTGCTTGAAATGTAAATAATTACAACATTCACATCCCCTTGTACATTCCACAAGATCAAATGATAAAAGATATGAAAATTAAGCAAGCATTCAAACCACAAGTCAAAGAGTTATAGTGGTTCGCTTGTGTGTACACCAACTGTTTTCCAACAGCCACACAAAAAGCTACTCCACTCCTAATATCCTCACACAGGGGATATTAGCGTTCACTAACAAATAGGTTTTCACAGGTTCACCAAAAACCTTTACAATTGTGTCTTTTTCACTTGGGCTTACACAATCCAAAAACCCCTCTTTTCTGAGTTTTCTGGTTTTCCTCAGACAACCAATACAATGAGATTTTTCTGGCTCAACCTCAAACAAAACCAAAAGCAAATGAATTTTACAGAATTGTAAAATACCTGGATTTCTCCTTTTTCGTAGCAGCCCGGTAGAAACCAATCGGAGTAGATGATTTGAATGTCAAAGTTCAATTTCCAATACTCACATTCATAAGGTTCTAAGTTCTAATTGATTTTAGATTTAACTCGTTGGGCGTAGCTAAATTTGATTTTGATTCCAAGAAGAAGGAATAAGATAATTCCTCTTTTCAAATATGATTGGAATATAGAAACAAAATCAAATTAAATAAGCTAGCAAAAAGGAATATTAAATAAGCACAATCTAGCTTAAAATAAACACAAACTTATCTCAGAGTGATCACTTGAAAATTCTTGAATTGAATGAGAGTGGAAGTTATGAAAACTCTGAATTTCGTGTTCAATTTATAGAAGCAGAAATCGCTCCTACGACTGGTCTTAGAAACCTACGACTGGTCGTAGCTCTAACAGATTTTTGAAAAAATAAGCGCGATCTTTGAAAGCCGTTCTACGACTGGTCGTGAGTACCCTACGACTGGTCGTGGGTCACCTACGACTGGTCGTAGATATCTACGACTGGTCGTAGGACCAGTGATTTCGTCGCTGGACTTTAAGTCGTAGCTCCACGACTGGTCGTGGACGAGTCGAAGCCACACCTACGACCGGTCGAAGGACCTCCAGGACTGGTCGTGGGCGTACCAAAAATTCCGAAAAATCTTCAACTTCTTAGGACTGGTCGTGGAATTTCTTGGACTAGTCGAACCAATGTTAGGACTGGTCGAACAAGAGCTAGGACTGGTCGTAGAATAGACCAACCTTGTGTATTTTAAATATTTGAATAATGTATCCAAAGTGACCTACTTAAAGGGTCAACCTAAGGTCATTCAAACCTGAACCATGTCGTATGGACATTGAACTTCAACCTTTCAACGAATGTAGATAAATTGAATTATATCAGGCTTGTCAGGCTTGAGATCTTGATCAACATAGAACTACTTCATACGTTGTTTCTTCAGATTTGAACTTCAACATTGTAGCTTCTTGAGGCTTCATCATGTAGTATTTTGAGGCTTCAACATGTAGCTTTTTTGAGGCTTCAACATGTAGCTTTTTTGAGGCTTCAACATGTAGCTTTTTTGAGGTGTCTTGAATTCCAATAAATGATCATACAAGTACAGAACACCGATAGATGTTTTTGGCACACAAAATTTGACAACCAAAGGAGCATGAGACCATAACACTTACAATCTCCCCCTTTGGCAAATTTGTGACAAAACATCCAAATAATAATAATAATAATACTTCAAATTAAAATGAAGTACTCACAACATATTCACAATAAGTTGAACAATAGAGAAGCATACACACCACAAGTTCATATAGAGAAGCAAGTCAAATATTTCATTCTCACATAACTACCCCAGAGTAATAGGTACCCCTGAGAAGTTGTTTAACTCCCCCTACCCCAGAGTAATAGGTACCCCTGAGAAGTTGTTTAACTCCCCCTACCCCAGAGTAATAGGTACCCCTGAGAAGTTGTTTAACTCCCCCTGAGTAATAGATAATAGGAACTCCCAAAACTTCTCCCCCTTTTTGTCACAAAATGACAAAGGAACAAGGGCAGCAATCAAAATGAATATAGCAGTTAAAGTATAGATTCAAGAAAACTTTAGTGCATAATTCAAAAAGTCAGTGAGTATGTAAAGTTAAAAACAAATATTACAGACTTAGTAAAACATTCAGTCAGAACCAGAGGATGGAGCAGGATTAGAAGGATCAATTTTGTGTAAACCCTTAGCAATACGCCTCATATATTTGCGTAGATAAGAGAATTGCGTATCTTGGGTAACACGAATTTGAGCCACTTGCTCTTGAAGGGAATTCAATCTCTCATCAAAATCAGAGGGCTGAAAATCAGGATCATCAGCCGAGTCTGACTCAAGTTCTTCAAACAAATCATCCATATTCACGTCTTCAGTAGGATCACTAGCTTGACCAGCATCTCTTGCTTCAGCACCAACGCCACCAGCATCCACTTGACCATCAGTAAATTCTAAAGTCATCTTGTTAAGATTGGAATTATTGAAGGGGAGAT